>JAEIFU010003375.1:0-29342 GCA_018904235.1 Lordiphosa stackelbergi | reverse complement strand
ATTTCAATCAAAAGCCCAGCTAGTTTTTAGTTTCTAAAATTCTGTGTAAAATAAATGCTTTACAAACTGAGGTGCCTCACCTTGTGTTTAAACAGCTGTTTGACCAGTGTGACCAAACACTTTCATGTTGAGCTGAAGCAACAGCCTGACTGTGACACTTGTCAAAGAGGCAAGAAGAAGAAGCTGCAAAATTGCTAAAAATCGCAATAAATAAATTTTCCAATTTAAGTTGTATTTTTTAAACGGATATGCCTTTAAACGCCAGTTGAGTCTCTGCCCGAATATGTTTCGTAGTAGAAGTTGGTTTGGCGGACCTTGGAATCGTCCAAGAATCGCCTTTCGCTCGAGCATCTGAAATATTTGTGTAGCATTTTGGAGAAAAACACCACCGTGTCCGGAACAATCGTGGCCTGCTGGTGGAATCCTTGCGTTGCATTGCTGAGATATTAATTTGGGGTGATCAGCATGATTCCCTGGTTTTTGAGTAAGTGGCTACAAAAGCGGGCGTTGAATGGTCACTCACCCCCTCCCCTATTCCTCTAATCTATCACAGCTTCTTTCTGGAGAAGAACATGTTGTCCTATTTCCTGCACATTATGCGCCAAAAAAGCGGTGGCTCCAGCTTTGTTTGTGTCCAGCTGCTGCAGACGCTTAACATTCTCTTCGAGAACATACGCAATGAGACTTCTCTGTGTGAGTGGAGCTTATACCTTAACAATGTCATTTTTTATATGAAAGCTTAAATTTCTCTTTTAGATTATTTGCTGAGCAATAACCATGTGAATTCCATTATGGTGCACAAGTTTGATTTCTCCGATGAGGATGTCATGGGCTATTACATTCTGTTTCTAAAGACTCTAAGCTTGAAGTTGAACACCCACACCATACACTTCTTTTACAATGAGGTGGGTTACTATAACAGTCTAAACTTATCTTACCTCGTGATGATCCATATTTGTTCAAGGTTTAACATTAATGTCTCATCGGGCCTAGGGATATTACTTCTTTTAAAATTTTAGTACCTGGAGGGTATTCTTTGATAAAGTACTTGAACAATCTTTCTGTCCTGTGAATACCGTTGTTCACGAATTTGAAAATAGGCCAAGGCGTAGATCTCCTATTAAGCTTAGTACTCAGACAAACTAAATCGATTTAGCTGGGTGTCAACTCCATATAAAAACGAGAAAGGCAAAGCTAACTTCGTCTGTACCGAAGTTTTGATACACTTGAAATAGCTTGTCTTAACGGTTAGAGACTTCGACCAAACTTCGCAGATCAGCTTAAAAACATTACATATTACCCATGACCGTGTTTGAGAGCAGTAATATTTAGAACAAAACAGTTTTTCTTACTAAAAACCATTTTCCGAACGAACATTTGTATGGCAGCTACAAGAAGTAGTCATCCGATCCGGTCGGTTCCGACATATTAGCAGCGTGCAGTAAAAAGAAGACTCTGTGCAAAGTTTCAGCTCGATAGCTCCAAAACTGAGGGACTAGTTCGCGTAGAAACAGACGGACGGACGGACAGACGGACGGACAAAGCTTAATCGACTCCGCTCGTCATGCTGATCAAGAATATATATACTTTATGTGGTCGGAGATGATTCCTTCTATGCGTTGCAAACTTCTGGGCAAAATTATAATACACTTTTCAAGTGTATAAAAAAGGGTGTCGGAAAGCTTTCGTAAAATTCCGACAGGCCTCCTACGCTCGGTCGAACTCAGACAAACTAAAATTTCCGTTCATACCCATCGGAAATCTCGTAGTGCCGCTAACTTGACAGGCACAAACAGCTGATTCAATTCCGATGGGGGTGGTAGTAGAAAAAATTGTTTTTGTAATTTTTCCGACACCCTCCCGTCGGAATGTCAGCAGCAAAAGTTCGACAAAAATCGTCGATTGGCATAATTTGAAACCAATAGTAAGATTTTGCATTGCCCATGAGCTCTACATTCCATATATCCTCCACAATTCCTAAATATTTGCGAAAACAATTAACTAAATTCAAATGCAAGAAAATCAGAGCAGTAAGACCGTTTCACACTTGGTGGTATTTTGATGAAGTGTGGTATTTTGGCGTTGAACAGTCACACTGCATCGCTGGGTAACGCATCGGAATAAGTTGTCAATTTAGCTAGCGGATGATTTAGTTTGTCTGAGTACTAAGCTTTAACAATTTGCATATTTCTCCAGCCTTTAAAAAAACTAATTTCAAACTTTTCCCTCCTTTACCAGAACGTTCGTGGTCTTCGAAGTAAGTTCGCCTCGCTCTATACTAAAAGTGTTTCCTGTGATGTCGACGTTATTGCATTTAGCGAGACCTGGCTCAGTCCAGATATTTGTAATAGTGAAATTCTTACTGATAGCTTTACAATTTATAGAAAGGATCGCCAAGGCACAAAATTAAAGTGATTAAAATTTATTCCTCAGTGTCTTGTTTCCCAGAAAAGCTTTTTTTTTTATTCTTGAATAGTTGAACTGCAAAAATTTCAATACCTGGTCTAAATACCTTTACTGGAACATTTTATATAATTTTTTTTATAAACACCCAAAAACTAGGTAAATTGCAAAAAAACATGTTGCTTTTATGGACTACAACTTGCAAGTTCCATTGAGTTCTGCGATGCCACCACATGGAGAACAAGCGGAACATATTCACAAAAAAAAACCGTTCGCATGTTTCCGCCATTTTGAGTTTTTCGTTTTATCAAACCATCAATAGTACGCTGGCTCTAGGTCTCGTTATGTTCAAAAAGCAGGAAACCCAACACAACACAAAGGAGGCTAGGTGGTCATACAGCTGTTTCACTGGTACCTCTACCAGATCATCAGTGACCTTCACCTAATGTACTGGCCCCAACGACTCTTACTCCATGCCGGAGCTACCATAATCGTTTGGGAATTGGCAGCCAGCACTGTTCTTATGTGTGCCGGATTTTGCTGTCAAGTCGTTTAGGAATTCCCAAGACCCATTTTCGAACAAAATCACGTGAAAATCACATGTTTTTTGCTATCTATTCCGTCAGTTTTAAGGCTATCGTTACCAAACCTTGCACAATGTCTTGAAATACATACTGGCTGTCCGGCCGATCGGATGACTGTACCATATGGCTGCCATAGCAACGCTCGGTCGGAAAACTAGTTTTTGTGAGAAAAAACTTTTTGTTTTCAAAGGTAGCGTCTCTTAACTTAGTATTTATTAAGATAATATGCTCTCGTAATTCTACAAAGTTTTATCAAAATCAGATAACTATATGATATATCTGCCAAAGGAACGATCGGAACAAAAACTAGTTCTAGAGAAAAAAACTTTTTGTTTTCAGTGATAATGTCAGCAAACTTGTCATTTATTTATTTAATATGCTTTTACACAATTCTGCAAAGTTTCATCAAAATCGGATGACTCTATCGTATAGCTCCCATATGAAAATCGTGTTCTGGCTAATACTGAAAAAAGCGATATTGTGTGGGAGGTGGGAGTAGTTTTTGTCCGATGTTGTTCATCTTAGAAACATACCTCCGTATGGCCAAAAAACTCTTTCATTTCAAATTTCAAGTCGATATCTCTTAAACTACGGCCGCAATTGATTTAAGTCCCCCTAGATTGGCAAAATCTTACACTGTGCGTCGTGGTGGATGTGTATTAATCGCTGTAAAATCTGACTGATCCTCTGTCTTAATTGATTCTAGTGTTGGCAGTGATGCCGAATTTATAGCCGTAAAAATTTCCTTACACGCCTATCAAGTTTATGTCCTCATGTTCATATATTCCTCTTTCTTCGGACTCTTCCATTTATCTGCTCCACGCGTCATATATTCAGCAGGTATCTTCCCTTCTGGGTGACCGGGATCGTTTAATGGTGCTAGGAGACTTTAATCTTCCATTTCTGATGATCCAACCATTCTGTACCCTTTGGAAAATAACGAATTCGTGGACTGCATGGCTGATTTATCGCTTAGTCAGATAAACTCCGTCCCAAACTGTAAGAACAAAGTTCTTGATCTAGTTTTTACATCGGATTCATCCTGCTCAACAGTCCGTAAAACGGTTCCACTATCAGTTCACGAAGACTCGTATCATCCTACTCTACTACTTGATATGGAAGTGCCTAAGTCCACCATTGCTTTACTGTCGTCCCCACCTCTCAGCGCTTTCTGCTTTCAGAAAGCCAACTTCTCTGCTCTAAACCTCACACTTTCTCAGTACGACTGGTCCTTTCTTGATCATTTTAGGGACGTCGAAGGTGCTTCTCGCGCTTTTTACGACGTTCTCTTTGGCATTTTTTAGGTTTGCGTTTCTCCCATCAACCCTCCTACTTCTTCTCGCTCTCCTATATGGTTCACTCGGTGATTGACTAGCCTAAAAAATAAGAAGTCTCGAGCGTTTAAAATATTTAAGCGCTCGGGATCCCAAACTGGTTTCGCTAAATATGAGGTGGCTCGTTCAGAATTTAAACAACTTAATGAAAAATGCTATCAGAATTACCTACTCAAGTGTAAGCAAGACTTCCATAATGACCCCAGGAAATTCTACGAATTTGTTCGTTCTAAGCGTAACTCTTCACAAGTATTCCATTCACTTCATTTTAACCCTCTAGTTCCTTAATTTTTTTGTGGCAAAAAAAAATTATGTTTTCCATTGCTTTCGCTTCAAAAGAGAATGTTTGTTTTGGAAAAATTTTGTATTCTTAGAGAAAAGGGTCATTTGAGGTCAAATACTTACCCCGCCTACAGGTGGTCTTGGGAAACAGAGGCAAAAAAATTACCAATGCACAAAAATTTGATATTTTAGTTTTTTTTGTTTATTAATATAAAAACGAGAAAGGCAAAGCTAACTTCGTATCAACGGTTGGCGACTTCGACCAAACTTCGCAGATCAGCTTAAAATCATTCAATATTATGCATACTTTGTTTGAGAGCGGTAAAATTGAGAAATTGAGAAAACAGTTTTTCTCACTAAAACCCATTTTCCGACCAAACATTTGTATGGAAGCTACAAGAAATAGTCATCCGATCCGATCATATTAGCAGCGTGCAGCCAAAAGAAGACTCTGTGCAAAGTTTCAACTCGATATCTTCAAAACTGAGGGACTTGTTCGCGTAGAAACAGACAGACGGACAGACGGACGGACAAAGCTTATTCGCCTTAGCTCGTCATGCTGATCGGAGATAATTCCTTCTATGCGTTGCAAACTTCTGGTCAAAATTATAATACACTTTTCAAGTGTATAAAAATAGAATATTAATGCGGAAATGTGTAAATATGCGATTTGTGTACTTTTCAGTTTTCCAAAAAATTTTGTATCGACCAATAAGTCCATCTATATGTGGTTGTTGTATTCAAATATTGCATTAGGACAATCGATATCAACAAACTTTTTTTCTGAGCGTCTAAAACGCGACACAGTTCTTTTTGCACATTTACCATTCTGAAATGGTTTTAAGCCGACGTAAGTTGATGCGAGCCGGACAGCCTTATTGTCCTTCCAAACCGTTAATGAAACGTCAACATTTGCTGCGGAGCCACAGAATGCTTCTTGAGATCATAATCTGTTGGGAGCTTGCAATTGGGGATTCGGTTTGAGCGAATTGTCCCCAGGAGGAACACAATCAGTGGCAGTGAAGTATAGAAGTTGTCGAAAATAATGATATGGTTTTTGAATTCTGGAACAACGCGGGACAATCGAACTACCACGTTTGACGACGCTCCCAGATCTGGTGCACCAGGTTGAACCAAATTGTCGCCTGCACCACCATATACTTCAAAGTTGGACCAATCGCATAAGACGAATAGTTTTACTCCCCATTTATGGGGCTTATCTGGCATGTACTGCCGAAGAAAAGATTTAATTTTTGTTGCGCACATTTGCTCGTCTACACACAGATGCTGAGGCATTGGCACAGACTGGAACTTATCGTTAAAATGATTGACAATCGGACGGATTTTGTATAAAGGATCGAAGTCCACAGAGTTTTTAGCAGGCAGTTAACTATTGTCATTAAAATGTATATTACTCCGAATTTGGTCAAAACAATTTCTTGACATTGTGTCTTGGATGATTTGAAATACATATTTGCTCCAATATGAACGGATACTTGGATATAGCGCTGATAATTTATGCGTTTGTTTACGCTCCATGGCCAAAAAAAAAGAGATTTTTAGTCAAACTATTCTTATATAAAAGTTCGCATTCTAAACTTACTAAAAAACAACCAACTCCGCACAATGTTGGAGAGAGAGAGAGAGAGAGAGGGAGAGAGGAAATCTTGAGATGAGCGCAGCAGCAGCTCTGCATTCAGCTACTACTCTAGGTAGAGTATATTATAGTCGGGCTTGACCGACTTTCTGACTTGTTTTTAAATAGTAATTCAAAATATATGCCTTGAATTATAAAATTAAACGTGTTATTGTACTAGTTTAAATTATTTACATACATAGCAGGCATTGATTGAATCACAGTTAGTTATAACTGTAAATACTAATATTTTATACAGTTATAGCAATAACTAAACAATAACTGATTCGCCCAACTCTACTTAGAATACACCATTAATGGTGAACCGCTAGATCGCATATGCAAGGTCGATGATTTGGGTATATTATTTGAACCCAAATTGAGCTTTAACAGTCACATATCTGTGATTTGCAACAAGGCCAAAAGCGTCACTGGATTTATTAAGAGATGGTCCAAAGAGTAGCAAAGTCCTTTACACCTCACTGGTGAGACTATACCTGGAATATTGTTCTTGTCTCTGGTCCCCATAATTTACCAGGATCAAATCGAATCAGTTCAGAAACAGTTTCTGATTTTTTCCCTTCGTGGCTTAAACTGGGACACCACCATCCACCTACCACCCTATGAACAGAAATTTCGCCTGATAGACCTCCCATCACTTAAATCCAGAAGAATCTGTCATGCTGTGGTTTTCATCCAAAAGCTCTCCTAAGCCTTATTAACTAGTCAGTGCCACTAAGAGCAACTCGATACTATACACCCATCTACCTAACGATTTATGCTCATCGAGACCCCTTCCTATGCCTGTGCCTTATTTACAATGAGTACTATCACCTATTTTCTATAGATAGCTCTCTACTAGACGTAAAGAACTCCTTAATGTCACTCCTCAACTAAAACTCTCATGTCATGTCTAGTGTGTACTCTTACCACTTATGCTGTTAGTTGGACCATAGCTGGCATTTGCCAATAAATTAGTCCCACCGGGTCAGAGTTCGCTATTAGCTTAATTTTAAATAACTCTCTTAATATTCGTGTTTGACTGTACATTGTTAAACTTACCTATAATAAATAAATAAATTAACCTCTTCCCTTTTGTAGCACACAAATGATTTCCCTCTGTACACGGAGGCCATCAAATTCTTCAATCATCCCGAGTCCATGGTACGCATTGCCGTGCGCACCATTTCTCTGAATGTGTACAAGGTGCAAAATTCCAGCATGTTGCGTTTCATCAGGGACAAGTATGTTTTGTTTTATCCTAAGCCTGATCTCTCTTTTAATCTTTGTTTTGACTCAACAGAACGGCTGCTCCATACTTTAGCAATTTAGTTTGGTTTATTGGCAAGCATATTTTGGAGCTGGACACCTGCGTGCGCACCGATATAGAGTAAGCTTGACCTTTATTAACAAGCGGATCCTTTTCTAATCATTCATTGCTTGCAGTCATCAATCCAATCAGAAGCTGTCGAATCTGGTGGCCGAACATCTGGATCATTTGCATTATCTGAGCGACATTCTTTTGTTGGACATCAAGGATCTTAATGCAGTGCTTACCGAGCATTTGCTGCACAAACTGTTTGTGCCACTGTACATATTCTCCCTAACGCCAGCACCGCCGCCTCCCTCGCTGGCGTTGGTCACTGCGAATCTGGCTGCGGTTTTGAATCGTAATGTGGATATTGACATACAGGAAATGCACAATCCGCGCGTAAGTTCCATAGTGGCTCTGTACCTGCTGTCCTTGGTCTTCCTGGTGGTCACACACGCCCCCTTGGTGCATGCCCTGGCCTGGGTGATTCTAAATGGTGATCATAGTGTGTTCAAAGAGGGCGCAGCCGAGATTCTAAATTCGTATGTGGAGCATCGCGAGGTTGTGGTGCCCGGATTTGGTGAACCGAACGAGAGTTTGGAACAGGCTCTGGACACGGTCACCGGGCAAACGTCTACGTCCAGCTATGCCAGCGAGGATAGCGGTGTGGAGTCAGCGGCAGCCACCGAAGTGGAAACGGAAGGCAAAATGCGCAACATTACCGACGAGGAGAAGCAAATGTTGCAACAGTCAACGTCACCGTCTGCGTCCGCAGGCATTGAATATGCTGCCAATCCATTTCTGGACACTGTACTACATGCTCTGGACTGCACAGATAATGACTATTTGGCTTTGTTGTCATTGTGTCTCATTTATGCCATGTCGCACAATCGAGGTAAGGCATGTGGGCAAAGCGTAGCCTACTTTCATTTTCATACTCGAGAATCCTGCATGAGAAGAAGGGGGGAGATATCTTAACATTTTCAGGTTTTTCAATTCAATATTGTTATTTATATATCAGAATTATGCGTTCAAATCGAATTCTTAAAAATACTTTCCTCAAAATTAAACCTGAAATCTGAGAGTCAGAACCACAGATTAAAACCGTAACCGAAACCGTAACCCGTAACCGCTAAAAACACTTTAAAATTTGAAACCGAAACCGTAACCGTGACCGAATACTTTATTTATATAACCGGTTATCAGTACCGTAACCGAAACAAATATATGGGTTAATTTCGGTTTTTCCTGCACAGCCAGCTGGCTACTTTTCACCAATATCAACTTGAAAGCTGTCCGATACACCAAACCTGAGAAATCCCGTTTTTAAAAAACCCTTTTTTTCCATTTTTCCGTTTTTGACGATTTTTGAAATTGTTTATAAAATTAAAAAAAATTGTTGTGCAAAACCGCAAATTACGTTTTGGTGGGCAAGTCGAGATCTAATTTGGGATTTTTTTGTATTAAAATGAAAAATAAAAAATTTTTTAACTGTTCGGTTTATAAAAGAATGACCCATGTGCATAACTAAACGAAGGTCTGTGGGTTGATAATATATCACTGTCAGTCTGTCGGGCAGATTTATACTAATTTTTAAGTATAGATATACTAAAGCTAAGGTCCCACAGGCAAATAACACAGCCCAACAGTGTTTTTGGTGCAGGTCTATTTTTATCTGATTATGTTTATATTGATTGCACTGAACAAAACTGTATCATTGGTTTAGGTCCATCAGCTCTTGTTTCCAAGATATGGCGGAAAAACTAATAAGTTGAATTTTTGGCACTCTAGGATTTATGGAGGCCACACTAGGCAAAAATATGAGAGTTTATGAGCTATGTGTGATAAAGTACATGTCAATGCATTTTATAAAAATCAAAGTCGCTTTTTAATTTCAGCGGAAAGTGTGTAAATTGGCCTCTAAAGACAGACATTTTTCGATTTATAGCATTTTTATCAAAATAAATCATCCCGTTCAGGCTAGCGCGGTTCTTGGATTAATATATTCGCCATCTGAGCATATAGTCCAACATATGATCTAATTTTGTGATTTTTATGGCATTTTAATCAGTTTATATGGCAAAAGTTATAGCCTGTTAAAGACGAAAATACATATTTAAATTTATGGGAGGAAAACTAGATTGTCGTAAAAATTTTATAGGAACTGTGAAAAGGCTACTTGTTTCAAAAATAGAATTTATCATCTACATGTAAACATATAACACTTTAGGGCTAATCAAGTAGCCTCTTTACAGTTCCTATACAGATTTGGAGTGACAATCTAGTTTTCCTCCCATAAATTTAATAGCAGGCTATAACTTTGCCAAATAAACTGATTTGAATGCTATAAAAATCACAAAATTAGATCATATGTTTGTCCATATGCTCAGATGGCAAAAATAATTATCAAAAAACCGCGCTACCTTAAACGGGATGATTTATTTTGATAAAAATGCCATAAATCGAAAGATGTCTGTCTTTAAAGGCCAAATTAAACACTTTCCGCTCAACTTATATAGCGCCTTTGATTTTTTAAAAATGCAGTGATATGTACTTTATCGCAAATAGCTTATAAACTCACATATTTATGCATAGTGTGGCCTCCATAAATCCTTCAGTGCCAAAAATTCAACTTTTTTGTTTTCCGCCATATCTTGGAAACCGAAACCAGTTTTGGAATCAGTGAGCATAAACTTATCATATTTTTAAATCAATAGGGCTGCACCTCATAAAGTTGGTCATTTTATTGGCCTGTGTAATTTGCCTCAATTTTCATAAATAATTTTCTAAATATCCATTATTACAGATTTTGCGCAACTTAATACTAAAACTACGGTTCCATACGTAAGCAGTTTGATCAAAAATAGCCGAAAAGTTTCCTAAGTTTGCCTATTTGGTCGATTTTTCATCAAAATTTGGGCAAATTATTTGCCTGTGGGGGACCTTAGCTTAATACTAAAAAATTTCAAAGTAAAAACATTCAAACGTTTTCGTTATACATGAAAACGTATCCGTGGTACCCAATGTCAGCGTCTGTCCACAAGATTTTGGCTTACGGTTCTGAAATAATCAACTTGTGCTTGGTTACTGTTGGATGTCTAGTTAATAATGCCTTAGAATCCCGTCCTCTGTCTTTTAGACGTTTTCCAAAGATCTATTGGCTCCCCCAATCTTTTGTTATCAAGTTTGCGTTTAAGTGAGAGACAAAAGCAGATTGGGAAGAAGCCCTTACCATTATAATTTATTTTTTATCTGTTGTAGATGGACAGTGGGGTTGTGGTTGGGATGGTGCAAGCAGCAGGGGCGTGGTTAATACACTTAAGTACATATGTTTCGATTTGTCAAATGTGCGAAGTTGCACATGTATACCATTTCAGGTGTCGAAATTTTTTTTATGCCGCCATATTAGGATAATCGCCAATGCACAGTGGTTTTTTTTGCACTTTTTTTGGCATAAACTCTAGTTTTTAAGTTATTGACCCCAAATTTGTTTTATAATCATATTTTGCGCCCCAATAACGCCTTGAAAAATTTTACTCAATGTAGACCAATATTTGATATAGCTGCCATATAACCGATCTGGCCGATTTGCTTTAACTTTGTTGTTTTTTACGCTATTGAACTGAAATTCGGTTTGTACTCGTATTTTAAGCTATTAATACGACTTAGAATATCTTGTTAGGTTTGGATTACTATTTGATATAGCTGCCATATCACCGATCTGGCCGATATGCACCAACTATGCTGTTTTTGATGTTATTGAGCTAAAATTCGGTTTGTACCCGCGTTTGAAGCTCCTTATACGATTTACAAAATCTTGTTTGGTTTGGACCACTATTTGATATAGCTGCCATATAACCGATCTGGCCGATATGCACAAACTTCGTTGGTTTTTAACATATTGAACTGAAATTCGGCTTGAGCGCGCATTTTAAGCTTCTTTAGCGACTTATCAAATATGGTTCGATCCGGCATACTATTTCATATAGCTGCCATATTGATGATCTGTCCGATTTGCTCCAACTTTGTTGTATTTTACGCTTTTACTTTTATTTTTAGCTCTAAATACGACTTAAAAAACTTTTTCAGTTTGACGCTGCCAAACGAAAATTTTTTTTTTATCACTCACTCTCGAGTACTATGTTCAACTTAAGCAGAATTAAGCTGCAATAAAGCCGATTTTCTCGAAAAGTCGCACTTTGTAGCAAGATGTGTTAGTTACTCATTAATCTACTAACTTTCGTTAATAACTTTGCATTTAAAACTTTGTGCCACGCTGTGCCATGTACAACTTCTATTCCACGAAACACTGTTACACTTGTTGGGGTCAACCTAAAATTACACAAAAACAACACACGGCACAATTGGGCAAAAGCACAGCACAATGACAAACTAGTTATCACATCTTAATTTAACATACCTAAACTAACATTTTGCATTTTTACATTTTTTAATTTGCTTCTAACTTTTTGAACAGACGCACTCAAAGATAGCTAATATTTGCTGCCAATTTCACAGAAAACATGTGGCACACAAACAGCTGACTTCAACCGTCCGTCAAAAAACCAGTGTTGCCACTAAGTTTAAATACAATTTTTTTGGTAAGCTAATATGAGTATGGAAATATTAAAAAACCCGTTAATATTTGAAATCTGAAAAAAAAAATTTTTGGGGTTTATGCCAAAAAAAGGCAAATAAAAACCACTGTGCAATGGTGCAATGGTGCAATGTTTAGGTACTTTTCGGTCTTTTCGGTTTCAAAAATATTGGTACTTTGATACCAATTAACAAAAAATTAAAAACATTGGTTCCGGTTCTAAGTTTTAATCGGTTTTTTCGGTTCGTAATTCCGGTTCTGGTCCATGTATAAAACTGAGAGTTCAAACAAAGCTCAATGGACTGAGCTTGTCGCCTGATCAAGAAAGTATATACGGGGTGCCACAGAAACCTCTTCCAACCAAATTCCAACCGAATTCAAATTCTTAGGTGCCACGGAAATTTCTTTTCCTCCCCTGATTTGTTGGAACTTTAAGCAAAGCTCTTTTCTCAGTAGCTCCCTCTGTCGATGGTGGCGCCATCTACTTGACAGGCAGGGGATTAAGGGCTGCAAGTTATACCTCATGTTTGGCGCCAACAAATTTTTTAATTTTGCATTATATATATGGACAATATGACTTGAATTTGAATTATGATTAAAAAATGCATCATAAAACATATAAAACAATCAAAACATTTCAGTTAAACATCAAATAAAGCCATAACTAAAATAGGGGATTTTTTTGGCGAGAAACTCAGCCCTGTTTTTAGAGATGGAACTTCAATTGGAACATCTAGAAAATGAAATGAGACTTTCAAACCAACCGTCGGCAAAATCTCTAGAGATTTCTGTGGCACTCCCGATATAGTTTATGGGGTTGAAAATAAATATTTCTTTGCATTAAATTACAATACCCTTTGCCAGTATATAAAAATATGCCAACATTCTAGCCTGGTGCTTAAGATATTTTATTTTTTGACATGTAGATACTCAGACAGATTGACGGCACTCGATTGACTCGGCTTTGATTTTAATCAAGAATTTTTAATAAGGCAGGAGTTGCAGGGGAGGGCTCATGTGGGACTCGAAACTCATTTTCGCACTAAGCTAACTTGTAACCACTCTCTCACCCAATCTTCTTTAATGCTCATTCAAAAATGCTTTTTATGTGGCACCTGTCCCCCCTCAGATGGTATGTAACTCGTCCATTTGACGTGCTCTAGCCCATCTTGTTGTTTTATCCTGTAAACTAATCACAATTTCTTCTTTCCCTCCACCCTTTTGAACAGGCATCAAGAACGAGTGGTTTGATCAGGTTCTATCCAAATCCACAAGGAATTCTTTTAGCTACAAAACGGCTCTAATTGAGCATTTGCTGAACATCATCACCCAATCCAGTCAGCCATGTAAGCGTTTTGATTTGTCAATTAGTTTATCTCTAAGTCTGTTTGGTTTATCTTTTAAAAGCCTGCCGTATACGCTTGATCACTTTGGAAATAGCCTTGGAGCTGCTGGTGTCCTTTACTAAACCTAGTTCAGATGATGTACGTGGTATTACCAGCACGCAGCAGGATTTGCTCTTTAGTGCACGCAGCCAGTCGATGGTTTTGCTGCGCAACTTTTACAAATCGGAGGACATTTTCCTTGATCTCTTTGAGGACGAGTACAATGAGATGCGTAAAGCGCAATTGAATGTGGAATTTCTGTGCATGGACTCTGCTATACTGCTGCCACCCACGGGAACGCCACTGACGGGTATCAATTTCACTCGTCGCTTGCCCTGTGGCGAGGTGGAGAAGGCACGTCGTGCCATACGCGTGTACTTCCTGTTGCGACGAACGTGCCAAAAGTTTCTCAACGAAAAGGAATCGTTGTTGCCGCTGACGAATGTGGTTAATCTGGTGCAGGTGGAGAATGTGCTGGATTTGAGTGAGTAGCCGAGTCGCTCTATGGTTTTGGACTGATTAACTGGAATGCTTTATCGTTCACAGATAATAGTGACCTGATAGCCTGTACGGTGGTGGCCAAGGATAATGTTAAGCAACGACGTTTCCTGGTTATTGATGCTTTGCAATTGATACTGGTGGAACCGGATGCTAAGCTCTTGGGCTGGGGTGTGGCCAAATTTGTGGGTTTCCTGCAAGATGTGGAGGTGCAGGGCGATAAAGATGACTCCCGCTGTTTGCACATCACTGTGCACCGCGGTGGGGTGACCCACAATCGTACACCCTTGCTTTCTGCCAAATTTCTGTTCGATGATCACATACGCTGCATGGCCGCCAAGCAGCGTTTGACCAAGGGACGTAGCAAGGCGCGCCAAAAGAAAATGTATCAAATAGCTCAGCTAATAGAGATTCCGGGTCAGATGGACTCACCGGTGTATGCGGTGGGTGGGACTACAGGTGCAACGCCCAGTGGGAGTGGCAGTGGTAGTTCACGTCATCGCTCAATGTTCTCCACAGCGAATCGAGTGCCCGGCTTTGCGGCGGTATTGAGAAGCAACCATAACACAGCCGGGGTAAGTCGCACTCAAATGGCCCAGAATCGCTGTATAGAGGGGTGAGTAGTCCTTGCAAGGTAACCAACTTACTCAGCTAATAATTGAGTTTACCTCAACAGCATACGTAATGAAAACGCTGGACGCTCTCGTAGACGCAGCCCCCAGACCCACTCTTCTAGGGATCAAACTGATCGTTCGCCCAGTATGAGTGCTGGCAGTCAGAGCTCCTCGCAGTCGCGTGAGAATTCACAGGCCCGTAGTATCGGCACACGCTCCTCTCGTGAGAATAGTCCACGTCTGCCCAGGCCGCGGTATGTTTGATGAGGTGTTTGTACTTTGCTTTGGTTTCATCTCCGCTTTTTTATTCTTTCCAACAGCTCTGAAGAAATTCCCCTGGAGGACTTTCAGCACTCGCGCCAAAATAGCCCACACTCCAACCGGGGGCAACCTTCGCCCTCTTCACGCTCTCATACTCCCTCCCGCCTACTTCCATACGAGCAAATCTCTGTGCATCAAGGCTCGCCACGTGAAGCAGCAAATGCTTTGAATGTTGTACCTATGGCCAAGGAAGTGCTGCCTGCCCAGAGCTCCGAGGAAACCTCTTTTATTGGCAACATCGATGTGGATGCCAGCAGCACAACCTCCGAGAGCCGACGAAAGGGTTTGATTGAAACGGTTTAAGAATTTAGATGATAAATTGTAGTATTATATGACACCAGGGTAAAGAACTTGGATTACTTGTTGCTAGCATATACTCTATTTTGTGTTTCCATTTCCCCCGCAAATAAAAGTTTAATTTGACAAATTTTTAGTGCGTATTATGAAAAGAATAATGATGTACTTTCCTGTTAAATCTTATAAACCAGAGGTAGAACCACTTTAATGGCATTTCTTTAGTCTTGGCAGAGTAGCTGCAGTTCCGTTTCCTCCTCTTCTGCTACAGATTTAATGGGGTCGTTGTGTTAACCGAGCGGAAGGAAAACGTTGTTCCAACGATCAGTTGAAACTTTCAACTTGAAAGTCGTGGAGAGCTCGTATGTTGGGCATCCCTGTCGTGCTATTCTTTGTAATGTAAGACTAAACCACTGAAAGTGTTTCACAACACGCTGAGAAGGAATGCTTGCCTAGGATTTTACATTAAGGTCGAATACTTAGAATTAACCTCTCGCAGGACCGACGGTTCTCCCTTTGGACTGCACCCGACAGGTCAAGGGACAGCCCCTACAGAGGTTTTGTAATCCAAAGGGAAGACGGGTCATGGGCTAGGTCTGATCTGGAGATGGTCGAAGAGTTTGCCAACAATTTAGAGGGTTGATTCACTAGAGCTGGAAAAACATCGATGACTACGTACATCGATGTTTTCGATGTTTGAGCAGTAAAACATCGATGAACCATTGATGTTTTTTTCAAACTTTGATAGTCTGGTGATGTTCCTTCCCATAGAACTATCTTACTGGAGATTAAGTTGGAAATAAATATACGGGGGTGCCACAGAAATCACTAGCGATTTTCGTATAAACGCTTGTATTTTATATTAAAACTGCTGGAATTTATATTTGAAGTGGCACCAAAAAGCACGTGTACTAGATCAGATGGCGAAAATAAATCGAATTGAAACCTTCTATACAAAGCCAAGTAGATTTGAGTAGTTGATTACAAATCGCTCAAATTCAACATCTGATCTAGTAGGCGTGCTTTTTAATATAAAATACAAGCGTTTATACGAAAATCGCTAGTTATTTCTGTGTTACCCTCGTATATATTATTATGATTACTATTTTTAAAGATAACTGTTAATAAAATGAGCTTGAAATTGTTTTAATAGAATGAGGTAGGTTGTTCTAAGGCTACAAGGCATTATAATAAAAAGGTTTAGAGCTTTCCTGTTTGCATCTTCAGAACACCAAGTTTTTGACGATGCAAAATTTAGCAAATCAAATAAATATGAAGTTCCTTAAGGGCGGTATCCAAGGCTCGCGAAATGGCCGCGTAATGAAAAACTCCATAAAAAAAACTGCTGCGTAATTTGTTCGTGTGGCCGTTTCATAATCGGTTTCCATCTTCGGGATAAATAGCTTATGTTTGCCACTACGTTATGTTAAACAAATAACGTAGCTTTATGTGCTGTTAACGCCTTTTATGTGGCGACGAAACGAAAATAGATTTTGATTCTAGTTTGTGCGGGCAAGACAACAACAACAACAAATTCAAAATGAGCGCAGCAAAAAAGACTCCGGCAGAAAACGTCGCCTAACGACAAAAATGTAATTCAAGTTATACGAAAATGTGAATTCATACTTTATAGTTGTAAAACAAGCCCCGCTATTGAAAATTCCAAACCTTCTCGAACTACTTGGCGTCTTGCAGCATGCCACCCTTACTCCATGCAGCTATCTCATCCTTCAGCTCCGCGCAAATGGCATGACATACTTTGTCAATAAGGACGCCCATCCTAGACTTGCTGATCCGATATGACGAAATACCTAGTTTCACAAGGTAGAAATAAGTCAACGAACTTAAGTTATCTCAACAGCGCCAATCCTTACTCCAATTTCATTTGAGGTGGTATGCAATCCGGGCGAGACATGCTCTTGGACATCAAGTGTGCTTCTAATATTTGGAAAAGCCTTCCGAAGCATGTGTAGCTCATATGAAAGTTCTCGTGAAAGACATCAGGATTTTGAATCATGTTCTGAAACTAAAACAAATTCTTATTTGAATGGAAATTATCCATTCAAACTTCTAGGCATTACTACTCACATCTTTGAAATAGCGCCCCTTTTCATTTCTCTCGCGCAGATATGGGTTAAGCAGTATCTGTGCTTCCTATTTTCTCTCTTTTGCTCCTCTTCCTGCCACTCCACAAAGATGGCGGCCAGATTTGGCACATTAAGTTGCAGCAATAAAAGTTCGCTTCATTAGTGATATTAATTAATAAGAAATCAACACAGAAAATATGCATTATTATGCACCTTCTTACAGGCGTATATGTACTTCTGTACTAACCGTGTAAATTATTTTGATTTGTTTACGAACTGTTTTTTTACAGCGCCAAAGCAGCGCAAGGTTACTTTGAATCGTTTATCGACAGAAAAAATTGTGTTATCGTGTTAATAGCAGCGGCTTAGCAGACTTTGTAAAGTATCCGCGGAATATCAACTTTTTCACGAGAGATTTTTCGCGAGCCGTGGATACCGCCCTTTATTAAATATTATTTTTGCAAAGGTAAAATATTTTACTGTGTATCCAGTTGTCTATTTAAACTTAACCTTTGTATTAAGTAGGTGGTTTGTGTGTATTGTAGCATGGTCAGTTAGACCGAGATTGTATACGTACCTAGATATGTTATTAAATGCTACTTTTATTTTATTCTAACTAGTCATATCACTGTTCGTAAATATATCTATCCCATATGACAGTGTTGAAATAAGGAAAGCTTTCAGATACCTAAATTTAGAAGGTAGAAGTGTTTAGTGTGGTCAAGTGCCCCGACAGCAAAATACCCTGAACCAAGTAATGTGGTTTCTATGGCTTTGAATTACTTTTATTTTAAAATTTATTTGAATAAATGGGGAGGCGCACTTTCTTATCTTCGGTGTTTTTGCTCGGATCTTATTATTCCGCCAGTCGCTTTGCCGGGCGAGCTGGGACCAATTGGTCAAACCAAGGTCTTATTCCCGAACCTGGTCATCCCATCTCAGTCGAGGGTCTCCCCCGCCTGCCTCTTCCCCGTAGCCGCCTTCGAATAATAAGCTTTCCTCTACTGGAGCTTCTTCGTCCATCCTGGTGACATGTTCTAACCAGCGCAGCCGCTGTTGCTTTATGCGCTTGACCAGACAGGTGTCCCCATAGAGCCATACAGTTCGTCATTATTTCGAATGCGGAAAACATCGCCAACTTTTAAAGGTCCATAAATCCTCCGAAGAATCTTCGTTCAAACACGCCAACGCCGCTTCATCCGCTGCTGTCATTGTCCATGCTTCTGCGCCGTATTGCAGGACTGGGATGATAAGCGACTTGTATAGGGCTAATTTTGTTCTTCGCTTGAGGTCTCTGCTCTTGAGCTCTCTACTTAGCCCGTAGAAGCATCGGTTTGCAAGAGTGATCCTTCGTCGGATTTCCAGACTGATGTTGTTGTCGCTGGTTATCGTGTTCCGAGGTAAACAAAATCCTCAACAACTTTTTAAAGTTGTATTCTCCCATTGTAACAAATTGTCCAAGACGCAAGGACTTTTTGTCCGCGGATACAAGGTATTTCGTCTTGTCCTCATTCACCGCTAGACCCATCAGTTCCGACTGCCTTCAATCTCTGAAAAACGCCCTGCTTACCGCCCGTTCGTTTTTGCCGATGATGTCGATATCATCGGCATATGCGAGTAGCATTAGATCTTTATAAATAAAGGCGCCCGTTCTGTTGGCATGTGGGCACCGGCGCAGTATATATTCCATCAGTAGATTGAAGAAGTCGCACGATAAGGTATCGCCCTGCCTAAAACCTCTTGGTATCAAATGGTTCGGAAAGGTTCTTTCCCTATTTTGACGGAGCTTTGTTACTTCTCAACGTCATCATGCAAAGACGGACGTTTTTGCTGGTATACCAAGGGTAGACAAGGCTTCAAAAGACCTTATCGGGGTGAAGGCTATTATAATCAACGAATAGATGGTGTGTGTTGATGCCTCTCATAGGTCTTCCAGGATTTGTCGTAATGTGAATTATCTGGTCTGTGGTGGATTTACCAGGTTTCCACACTAAGGTCCAATCAGTGTGTTTATAGCGGCTTAAGACGTTCACAAGATTACTTAAATCATACAGGCCTGTTCAACTCTACTGTTATGTTAAACCTGAAAGGTGACACTCATATCTACCGTTACTGGATCCGATTTCTGTAAAAGTGGATTTGCTCAAGCAGTGGAAACTGACAGCTCAATGTCAAGTGGATTCAATTCGTAGAAAAGGGAAGCCTTGATCTAGTAACCACAAATTTCCTTTACACCGTTCATTAACATTTGTAACAGTAACTGCTAACTTACAAAACGAAGTAATTAAAGAATGGTTGAAAAAAGAAGTGTAAATCACCAACCACACACAATTATACTGTAATGGATGTCACGTGGTATCTAGTGGTACAATTCATGTTCATTTGAAAGATAGAAAAGTTAAATCGGTTTTTTGGTTCAGATGTTACGGCAAATTTTTGTGGGAACTTCTCTTAAAAAAATACCATATAGTATATCAGCCTATATCTGGAGAACAACAAGATAGACAAATTTTTAGTCAATTTTTGAACTCAGCATTCCAAAATACTTCAGAATCAGGTATCAAATTCAATGAGAAGACTCTTTATTAAATTTTGTTGACTATTGTTATGAAAGCTGCTATCCACTCAATACTATTTTGTCGGCCGGTCACAACGCCCAAAATTTTTTTTGGGGGTTGTGTCCGATTTTTAAACGGACTTATCGCCCAAAATAAAATTTGGGCGATAAGTCCTTGGGGGTTATGTCATGTCACCGATTTCTATGGCACCCCAGATAGAATGTATATAATAAATATAAATAAACTTGATATAAATATTATATATTAATTTAAATATACCAAACAAATTATAAAACCAATGTCCCCTCTAGGGCTCTAAATCAAATAATTCAAATTCTTTTTAAGGAACATTAAACGCTCCAAATTCTTCGGCTTTTAAGACTAGCGTCTATCCGACAGGGTCCGTCTGAATGTAGATTCAGAAGCTTTGGATGTAGCCGGAATACATAAATATTTTTTAGCCACTTCTTTTATCATAAAGTAGATAACACTAGGGATAACAAATTCTGCGATCCCAAACATTTGGTAACAGTTTCCTATGTAAGTCCCCCCGCTGAGTCCAAAAATTCATATCACGATTTTTTTAGGGGTGCCGTTTTCGAGAAATCGCTGAAAAGCTAGTTTTTTGATTCTGAAAAAAAGTACCTTTAGAAAAATGTGTATATCTTCAGTATCGATTCACGATTCATTCATTATAAAAAAAGTATTGTGTTCTTGGAAGGTAATTGGAGTCGAAAATTATGTAATGACCGCTAGTGCAGCACACTTTATTAGGATAATTTTTGCATTCAATTTGATTCATTTTTGACTCTTGCACTCATCTTTGAACACAAAAAAACTTAACCAGGTACAACATAAATTTGCCAGGTCATGGAAGCCCTTAAATATCATGGTTTAAATGCTAACTATGCCTCCTACGACGAAAAATAACATTTTTAAATCAAGTCAATTTGCATGAATTTGAAACCTTCCATTTTTTACTTAAAGGCCAGTAACTTCTATATTCTATATCTAACTTCTTTTTTTACATGATAAATTTAAGGCAAAGTGTCCGATAAAAGATTTTATTGACCGATCCAAACCAGTATTACATAAATTCTTAACAAAACCCCGTCTTTAGTTTTGAATTTAGATCATCCGTTCTCAACAAATATTTTGCAACCATGGGCCTATGTTTTAAATTTTTGATTAACTTTGAACAGGTATACAACAACAACCGCAGGTACAACAACAACAACAAAAACTACTAAATCTAGTTTAACCGATTACCTATCGAATGTTTTGTGTAATTTAATTTTTTGTAAACCCTTAAAAAATGACACCTGAAGGTATACAGTACCCTTAAAGTCTGGAGTAAAATTGTGGATAAATGGTCAGACAGAAGTTAAATTCGCTTTATCATTTAATATAAACTATTTTACCAAGTGGCGACTTCTTGAATAATGTCATTATTTGTAGTTTGGGAATGTTTTAGTTTTTCATTGATTTAAAAACTCACAATTCGCCTACATATGAAAATCACGTCGTTAAGGTAGGAAAGTCGAAGGATTTCTTAAACTAAAAGTGATTTTTTGAGACAATTGGATGTTTACTTAATTGGATATCAATCAAAAAAGCGTGCGAATCAATTAAATTTTTATGGATAGTTGCATTATGCCATCTTCTGAATTGCGGAAATTTTTAAAATGCTCCCATGCTCATCTTACGTTTTTTAAGGACGCCAAGTCAATTTTATTGTCATGTAGATGTCGGGTTGCAGAAACATCGATTGTAAAAAAAAAAAATCGATGTCTGCAGCTTAGATAAAAACTTCGATGCATCGATGTTTCCATCTAGCTGGATGAAGAACTTCTACAGATCCCACTACAAAAGTCCACAAAGGCCACGGGCATGTTCGATAACGTCTGTCGGCAAAACAGTCAAGGGACTTCCTAAAGTGTTTAACGCGATGTTACGATACGGTAATCGTGATGTTTACGGCCAATTAGTCTACTGAAATAATTTTTCTTGGAAGAATGTTGGCAGTTAGCGCTGTTGAAGTGGTTATGCAAAATTGATGAGGCCGCCAGAGGATGCTGTCATAGAAAAAAGGTCGGAGAGTAGCCGTCCGTTAAGATGCCTTCTTAATTGTGTGTCGCCAGATATAAGCAAATATTAGAGTGGTGAATTGGTCAGGAATTTGTGTGCGTATTAATTTGGGGCATAATGGCGAAAGGTCCACGCCGCGGTATGTAGTTGTTTTTGCTTAACAACCAGGGGTCCCACATAGATGATTAGTTTTTTGAGGGCAGTGGACTGCCGTACCTCGTAACTGAACGCAGATCACCGCACGAGATTAAGAAGCAAGGAGGAAGGATGCGAGTACAGGACGTTCAGTAAGCTGACGCGTCGGTAGAGAAGAGGATAGACGTCATCGTATGATTGCCATTGAGTTGAAAAATTTAAAATAAAGGATGTTTTTAGGAATTTGTAAATGATATGAAAGATTATTTGAGTGGGTACAACAAGAGGTCAAATTGGAGAAGATTGATTATGAAGTAATGCAGTTAAAACATGTGCAGTGATGTTTTGTGACACGGAACAGAGTACAACGAGCAGCATGCTTCTCAGAAAATATTTATTTTTTAATTTATTTAAATTAAAAGTTAAAGTGTTAAAAGTGATTGATAGAGTGACTAAACTTGGGTGCGTGGTACACTGATTTAGTTATGTTCACACACACAAGAAAAAAAGAAATTCCTGGAGAATAAGATATTATTGCCGCAAGAAGCAGGTTATTTGATATTGAAAAGTTTAATAAATATGTGATATAATAAATAAAAGTATTTTAAAAAGTTTTTATAAAAGTGGAAGGAAGTGCTGCACCTTTAATATGTAATAAAGTTTGTAAAAGAGAAAAGAATGAAGTGAGTCAACGCATTTTGTGTGTAACGCGCCGATTGTGTTTAATGTTGACACAAAGTGTTTAATATGTTTAATAGAGCAACAATTGATGATTTTGATTGTAATTTAGTAACGCAACAGTGGGATAAGTTAAGTAATAAGAGGACACTGTGCGCCGCAACAGTTCCATTGACTCAGAAACCATATTTTAAAATCATTTGAGAACCTTCAATATTGCTCTGCCGTCTTTCTGGATATAAGTCAGGTGTTCGATCGCGATTGGCACGAGGGCCTGCTTTATAAGTTTAGGTCCCTCCAGCCGTTTTAGGGTTGAGCTGAGAGGCGAGCGATCTAGCATCAGGGAAGTATTCTCGGTGCGTTATTTTACTCTCTGTTCACCATATCAGATCTGCCATATCCAGTAGAACATCGCATCTTTATAGCCACGTATGCTGGCGATAACCGCTGGAACATTGCCATAAATCGTTCAAAAAGTGTCTCTCGGGCCGCCTCATCAACTTGGCATAAGTGTCCCCTTGGAACTAGCCCCTACCAATATTTGCAAACTACTGGTTCTCCAGCATGATGACAGCTCACCCACCAGGAGCTGCGCTGCGTGTTAATTGTTATCCCAGGCGATTACCCTACTGTCTAAGTCCTTCATTATATTAGTGCTTCATGTTAACAACTATTTGTAAATAGATTATGTTCTATGTACCAAATATTTTCCTAGCTATCATTAAAAAAAGGTTTATGAAAAGTATTATGCTTTGAGATGTATTCAATGTTCAGGCCTGAATATGAGTTCTGTTGCTGCCTATGCTATCTAAGACTACACGATGTCAGCAGTTCGTCTTTTGCAGATGACATTGTGCGCCACAGCAGGTTGACAGACTCTGGCACCACAGCCGTTTTTCTGGCTTCTGGGAAGATGTCCAGCAGTCTCTAGCGTCCCACACGTATCGTATTATATATCAACACTTCTTACACCCAGAGAAAAATTTAAAATTTCATAGTTGGATGAAACATGTTCGATGTCAGAAGTACTGTAAGAATGACAATTCTGGATCCAAAAGCGAATGTCTTAATCCTAGTATAAAGTTTAGATCCTGAATTTTTTTGATTTAAGAGTTTCATTAATAAATCCAAGTACGAACAATTTTCTAAACAAAGGTCGATCATTCCTCAAACCGAAGATTGTTTGTTCTTGAATCAAGAACAGTTTCAAGAGTAATATCGTACACATTTTCAATCAGGAGCATGTCAGACTCAAAATCAAGATCGACCATTCTTTAAATAAGGGTCTTAGAGAGAAAATTTGCGCTACCTCTCAATTTTGCTGGTGCTAAACGATAGTGCACAAAAATATACTTTATAGTGCCAGTAAGAAATTACTGTAGTTAGAGCGAGACGACCATACTCGACCATCATATATCCAGAGAGCGTAAGTGAGAGCGAACAGCTGACCAATTTCTGACAAAAGCGGTGTCGACTGAACAAAGTTTCTCTCTAATAGTGATTCTCCATGTCAAGAGCTTCCCCTACTGAAATCCAAGATGGTTCGTTTTTGAATCAATAGTTTGTCAGACTCAAAACAGGTTCTAGAACCGCGTTAGCCATAAAGAGCGATTCCAAAAAGAGCCCACGAGTTCCCATCGCTATTCTAGAGTAAGATCGTTCACTCTTGAATCAAGAGCATGTTAGATTCAAAACGAAGTTCGACCATTATTGAAATAAGAACTGCACATACTCAAATACAAGATTGTTCGTTCTTGAATCAAGAGCTACGCAGTTTTATAAGTAAGATCGTTCCCTTTTGAATCAAGAGTAGTAGCTTTTACATACTCAAATCAAAGATCGTTCACTCTTGAATTAAGAGCATGACAGACTAAAAACCAAGATCGACCATTCTTCAATTAAAAGCTTCACCTGCTCAAATCCAAGATGGTTTGTTCTTGAATCAAGATCATGCCAGACTCAAAATCAGGATGGACCATTTCTGAATTAAGAGCTTTACATACTTAAATCCGAGATTGTTCGTTCTTAATGCAAAAGCTCCACAGATTTAAAAATTTTACTGTACACTCTGAAATTTAGAGTCAACAGCTCTTAAAAGTCAACACGCTGAGAAAAAAGGGATAGTTTTTGATGATCCAGAGTATTTTTTCGGTATCCATTTGGACTGGATAGTTAACTATCCTTTTTGGGGATCTATTAGATATTTTCGAATTCGATTTCGATTCGAAGGATATATAAAAAAAGGATAGTTTTGATCTTTATTCTTTATCCAAAGGAGCTGAAAGATGTGAAAATGATATTTAAAAAAAATTGCTCTTAAAGTGGATATTTCGAATATCCATTCTACGGGGATCTTTTTTTCTGTGTACTTATAAAACAAAGTCGTATATGTTACACCATTAATATCTCAAGAACGGCTGAACGGATTTTTGAAATCTTTGATATGTTGCCTCGCAAAAAGCAAAAAGTTGGAAAATATCGACCGGAAACTAGGAGGTGTAGGCCAATAGATAAGGTCCTTTAAATGATAAATTTTAAATTGAGTTTAGATTATCATAAAAATTTAATACGGTAGTTGGCACTTCACTTCTTCGTTTTGTGTTTAAAATACTAAAGGGGGCACCGGGTATAATTCCTTAATAAAATTTCGTGTCGGAATCGGATGTGATCCAACAATCTATTATTTTCATATTTTATTTCTTAATGGATAATCACAAATTAAATCTATTTCGCTCTATAAATTATCTCGTTCTTCCTTAAGCTCAGCCATAGCGACTACGTTGATACCTGTCCCGATAGGTACCCGTTTGATAGACCGGCTGCACCTGACCCGTCAGCTGTTGAATGATGCCATTGACAGTTGTGGCTACGCCGCCCACCAACTGAGCGGGAGTTACGGGAGGCTAAAGAAAGGATGGGCACAATTCAAAATCTAAGCTAGCCACATTAAGCTACAAATCTTACCGCTCCAGCTGAATCATAGTACACACGATTTGGTGGTGGTCGCCTTACTGGTATGGGATTGCCCACATAGTTGGGATCTACGGCCGGATCGCTTTGTATATCCCCACCGGCAGTAGAGAGTGGACGCACTGGATCGCTGGCAACGGGAATGGCGGCGGGTACAGTGGCTGCTTGTAAAATGCCCGGAGCAAACAAAGATAGCCAAGTGGCAAATGGAGCATACGGACGTACAGGTATGGGCACAGGTGCAGCAATGGGGTCAGATAATAGGCCACCACCTCCAAAGCCTCCACCATAACCACGACAACCACCGGCCTGCACATTGTACACATTCACATCGAACAGAAAGCGTCCCTGCTCTTTGGGATCCTGTTGACTGTCACCTTTGGCATCACGTCCAAAGGGACGGCAGGGACTGCCATAGCCCCCATAGCCACCACCATATCCACCGAGAGCAGCTGCCGCATAGGGTCGTGCCAGACGCTTAAGTTTCTTCTTCAGCAACAGCGTTTTTTCATCGCCCACTTCATCTAGCTCCTGATTCCCAGCTCCCGCAAATTTGGCATTCTCCTTGTCGGATTTGCTATTTGGGTTCTCGCGTCCATAGCGCCGGCTGTAAGAACTGTAAGCCGCTGTAGATGCTGGCACTCTTCGTTTGGCATAGTCCGCATAATAATAATTCCTTGAATAGGCCAACGACTGACCCACGACTCCTGCGAAGAGGAGCATTAGCACTAATTGCATTTTCGCGTTGCGTACACTTCTGTTCAGTTGGCTCGATGGCTACACACTATGGCACTAGCTCCGTGCACGCCCAAACTTATCACCTTGCCATGTGTGCAAAAAATGGCCAATTTTTGTGGCTCTTCCCTTAGAAGGCAGGCGATTGCATAATGCCCTTTTTTTATATGGTTCGCATTTTTCCAGCGCATTGTTTTGATATGCTAATTTCGGCCGCCCACCCAACCAGCCGGCATCATCATCATCATCAGCATTATAAGCGCCCACATAGCCCAAAAACTTGTTACACTCCACGATTCAGCGACTCATGTGCATTGACCTGTGCCTAATAACGCCGCTGGCGCTCTCACTTGCCGTTGTGGATTTGCCAAATATGTTTCTGGAAAAGTGGGTCAATGTCGCCTTGGGTTGTTTGCTTTTACAGTGGGAACGAACATAATTAATGAGGGGATGTACACGTCTGCTCTTAACATTAATCATACGCTAATTTAAGATTGACTACTGTCTACACTGTTGGGCTCTAGATCTTCCCCATTTGGGGTTAATTGAAGCTGATTAAGCAAAGAAGTGAGTTAAAGTTGTTAAAATTAGTTTAAGCAGTCAAAAGAAGTAAACGTGCGAGTTGGCTCCAGTTGTTCACACAAAGCTTGGCCATTTCTTGGGATCCAAACCTCGTATTTATAAGTTTTCTATGCTTTCACATTATTTCACCAAGATTTATGAAAATCGGACAACTACAGGGTGGTCCATCTAGTATTGGGAATTTGAACTATTCATAATTTGACTATAAAAACGTCAAATATCATTCGGATAGCGACTAATATTTAGTAAAAACTTTGACTTTTAGTTGTTTTTGTTTGAGTTCTCGACTCAAACTGTATGAAATTTGAAAAAAACATTTCAATACGTGAAGCGAGCTAGTGACACTAGAATGTTGGTGGATAAACCAACCCGAGTACGTCCGGTGCGCTCGACCGAAAACATTGCCAAGTCAGTTGTGGTGGTCATTTGACCGAAATATTTTTGATGTGAAACATCGGTACGGAAGATTTTAGTATGAGCAAAATTTGAATTCAGCGTCACGTGACGCTGACGTCGTGCATATTTTGTGTTGTTGTTTTGTGGACCTAAACACCCATACATACGCAAGAAGGTTGTCAGAGGGTGGGCTGGGGGGCAAGAAAGAAAGGGAAAGAGGTGGGTAAAAGGGGAACTTAAAGGAGCTAAAAAAGAGTGTGACTAAACAGTGATTTGACAGTAACTTAACAGTGACTTGACAGTGACTAAACAGTGACCAAAAAGTGACTAAGCAGGACTAAACTGTGACAGAGCCTAAACAGTGACTCACAGTGTCTAAGCAGTGATTTGACAGTGACTAAACAGTGACTAATAAGTGACTAAACATTGACTAAGCAGGACTAAACGGTGACTAAACTGTGACAGAGACTAAACAGTGACTCAAAGTAACTATACAGTGAATAACGGTGACTTGAAAGTGCGTAAACAGTGACTAAACAGTGACCAAACAGTGACAGAGACTAAACAGTGGCCTGTTAGTGACTCATCGGTGACTAATCAGTGACTAGACAGTGACTAAACGATGACCTTACATCGACTTGACAGTGACTTGACACTGACTTGACAGACACTATAAAAAGGACTAAACAATGAATAAAAAGTGACTAAATCGTAACTAAAAAGTAATTAAACAAAGACTTAGCAGAATTAAACAGTGACTAAACTGTGATGTAACACTGAGTTAAAAGAGACTAAACAGTGGCTTGACAGTGACTAATCAGTGAAAAGACAATTGCTTAAAAGTGACTAGTTAGTGACTTAAAAGTGACTTAACTGAACAGTGACTACACAGTATTTTAACAGTGAGTGCAAAGTGACTTGCGACTGTTGTCTAAATTTATCCATGGGCCCTTAAATTTTAGCATCATGTTTCACATCTCATCTAAGCTGAGGAAACAATTCAAGCATATAGAAATCAGTGTAAGAAAGGAATACAATGTTCTCACTTTAAGAAGAATTTTTTTCATAAATAAATGACATGTACCTACCTTTTCAATAAATGTTCCACCTTTGAAAAATGATCGAGCCGCTTATTTTTTCGCAATAGATTGGACGTCAAACGTTTTACGGTGTGTACGCAGACAAACGAAAAGGCTGGCTGTAAAATCCACACGAACATCGAACTCGAACTTCGAACTCTGAATTTGTGGATGGTATGAACAGCTGTTTGAGCAATGTTTTGTTTTGTTATTTTGACTGTATAACAAATTGCGCTGATTAGCAGTTCACATGGAAAGCCTCCAACAGCAGTCCGCAGTCTAGAAAAATCTGCAGACAAGCATGTCCGAAAAATAAATAATATTATTTTTATAAGAAAATTTATAACATTTTTGATTGATATTGCACGCCACCCGATTCGTCTTGCGTCTGGGGATGGTATTTCGTTTAGGCGCCAAGTGCATGAGTAACTGGGAGACTCCGGTCTCCTGGGGGCGCTAGTTGGGATCCACCATCCAGGTACATTGTATTGTATGAACACAGAAAAAAAAAGTTGAGATATTTGCAATCTTTTTAATCTTGAAGTAAGACCGGCATGAGCTTGATAATTCAATCTCGACGTCCAGAATATTCTACACAACTCAATCTTATAAGGATTGACCCATGCCTTTCGAACTTGAATCATTCCAAATGTGCTTACTTCAAACCCTTTCGAGATCACATGTCCATAAATTGGAGAGCGAGATCAAATAAATATAAGTCGCCTTTTAGACATGATGCAACAAGCGACGGGGATGGTAGTGTGCGATAAGATG
>JAEIFU010003374.1:0-29354 GCA_018904235.1 Lordiphosa stackelbergi | reverse complement strand
TCATGCCGGCAAAAGGCGGGGGATTTATTAAAATTTCCTCCTGAAAACAAACGGTCGACACTTATTTGTGTGGGTGGTGCTGCTTAGCAAAACTCTCGATAATTTCAGAAAAATCTGGAAATATTGTTTAATTCTTTTTCCCACCGTTCCAGTATGTATTCCCTGCCAGCCATATTTTTTGTTTGAGAAACATAATTTTAATGAAGATGTCTGATTGTTGTTATTAGAACTGTTGGAAATCCAGACCAACTTGGGTTTTTACTGTTTTCCCTAGTAATTCAATCAAATTATGGTTATCTATTATTTGATTGTACAGATTTCATAACAATTCTATACAGTTAATTTTCTGCTCGGCAGATAAAGATATATTATATCTCGAATCAAGAAATATTGCACATAGCTGAGCATCATTCTCGTCTGGTTCTCTAAACTCTAACTCGTGAGACTAAAGTTTAGTCAATGCTTAGTTGTTGTTTTTGATTTCACATAGGAATCTACATAGAATACAAGTTACCAAAGGCTAACAGTTCGCCCAGTTTTCCCACATCTTAGGTTACACAAAAAATCAGTATTTAAAAATCAATTAGCTGATGCGAAATTTGAGCCGAATTCGTACAATTTTGGATCTACTAAAATAGCCAGCATCCAGTGTAATATACAAATGTATAATCAAGATGAGGAGGGTAAAGATTTTGGTTAGCTATTGGGTTGCCCAAAAAGTAATTGCGGATTTTTCAAAAGAAAGTAAATGCATTTTTAATCAAACTTAGAATGAACTTTAATCAAATATATAATTTCCATTTTGTTCGATAACCTTTTGCCATCTTCCCGGCAAATTTTGTATTCCACGCTCATAGAACTTCTGGCCTTTATCTGCAAAAAACTGAACCAAGTGCGATTTTATAGCCTCATCATTGCCGAAAGTTTTACCATTTAAGGAGTTCTGCAAAGATCGAAATAAATGGTAGTCTGATGGTGCAAGGTCAGGGCTATATGGTGGATGCATCAAAACTTCCCAGCCAAGCTGTCCCAGTTTTTGCCGGGTCATCAAAGATGTGTGTGGTCTGGCGTTGTCATGATGGAAAATGACACCTTTACGATTGATCAATTCTGGCCGTTTCTCGTTGATGGCTGCATTCAATTTGTCCAGTTGTTGACAGTAAACATCCGAATTAATCGTTTGGTTCCTTGGAAGCAGCTCAAAATATACCACACCCTTCCAATCCCACCAAACAGACAGCATAACCTTCTTTTGGTGGATATCAGCCTTTGAAGTGGTTTGAGCTGGTTCACCATGCTTGGACCATGATCGTTTTCGATTAACGTTATTGTAAACAATCCATTTTTCATCTCCAGTTATGATTCGCTTTAAAAATGGATCGAATTCATTGCGTTTAAGATGCATATCACAAACGTTGATTCGGTTTGTTAAATGAATTTCTTTCAATTCATGTGGTACCCAAATATCAAGCTTTTTCACCAGTCCAAGACTTTGTATGTGATAATGAACGGTTGATTTTGGTATATTTAACTTCTCTCCTATCTCACGCTCAGTTACATGACGATCCAATTCGATTAATGCTTTGATTTGGTCATCATCAACTTCATTTGGCCGACCTGAACGTGGCTCATCTTTAAGTGAAAAATCTCCAGAACGGAATTTGCGAAACCAATTTTGACACTGTCTTTCTTTAAGGCTTTATCACCATACACATCACGTAACTTTTTAGCAACTCTCTCTGCGCTTTTTCCTTTACGGAAATAATAAAGTAAAATATGACGAAAATGCTCTTTGTGGACTCCATATTAAAAAGGGCGCCAATCAAACAAATGTAAACAAAATTACTCGCACTTTTTTTCTAAAGCAAGCTAATAGTGACAGCTAATAACTGACAAAAGAAAGAATGCAATTACAGAGTCACAAGCAGTTAAAAAAATTATAAACGCCGACTATATGAAAAATCCGCAATTACTTTTTGGGCAACCCAATATTTATCAACATTTTTACTAGTAGAGGAACCCCGAAATTAACCCGTATATTTGTTTCTCTTTCGGTTCTGATAACCGGTTATGGTAATAAAGGTTATACGGTTATGGTTATAAGAAGCAATTCTTTTCGGTTACGTTCACGGTTTCGGTTACAAATTTTAAAGTGTTTTTAGCGGATAAGGGTTACGTTTTCGGTTACGGTTTTATTCTCTGTTTGTTCCTACTGCTTTGATTTCCTAAGTAGCTATTGAGTTAACTTCTTTGACTGCATATGTTTTCGTGTGTGCTTAACAGGCTTCTCATAGTTTTCAATTTACTGTTTTTGCTTAGCCTTTATATCAGTTGTATTGCACGCTTTATGTTTCATGCATAATTTCGGAGTTTTCGCTCAGATCTTATTGTGCTTTTCAGAATAGATATTGGGCATAAATTAATATATTTATAATTTATTTAAGGCACGAGAACTTAAATTGAAAATTTTGGCTCTAACAATTTTTCAGCGTTAAAAGCGGGAGAACATGGAATTTTCAAAATCTAAAAACTAAAACTTGATCTGCATATATTAAAAAATTTGTGGCTCTATCTCTTATGGTCGTTTATACAGAAAGAGACACACAAAAGGGAAAGAAGAGGGCTAATTTTATGTCTATTCTATTTTGACTATAATATAATCTATACCTGCGAAAGTGAGTGCTGCTGCTTCGCTGCCGCTGCGAACTTTCTTTTGCCCATAATTTACAAATTCTGTGATTTGAGTTTGTATATCTGACTATCAGGTACCCGTGCGTTGCTACGCCCCATTAAATATTCTTAACTGAAAAGAAAGAAGTGAATCTTGTAGCCCATTTCCACTGGAATAATTTCTTTTCATTTCTTAAAATTTTGCCGTTTCCATTGACAAATCATCATCTTTTTGACATTCACAATGGCACGTTGACAAACTTTTTGTTTTAAATAACAGGTGGAACTTTTAAACTCAAGAGAACTTTATGTAATATTTAACCTGAGAAAGAAAGAATCTGGAAAGTAATTTTGCGCATTGCTTTCGCCCTGAACAATCAGCAGAAAGCTTAATATACAACTTAGTTTGTTCTAATTTATATATTAAACAAAACTGCGCCTACTTTTAAAATTGAAATCAGCGGATTATTGGCGATGATTCTTCTGGTTTCTAAGTGTAACGAGAACTGCCTGAGTGACACGAATACTTTATTAAAAACTACAAAATTCTTTCTTTTTAAGAAATGACAAAAAAGAAATGCAAAATGAAATTGTAAATTATACAAAAGAAATGGTTCTTCATTCCTTTATAAAATTTAACATATGTTCAAATTTTTTACTTGTCGATCTTCAATGTGTTCTCGATCATCTAAACTCATTTAAATATTGAACAAAATGCGCTATTTGTTAGAACCAGGGCATAGTCCCGAAACAAATTTCGAAACGAGTATTTTTGCTCAGTACTTAGCGTTACGTTAGACCTAGGGTCCAAAAATATTGCACATAGAAAAGCATTGTTTTCAAAAACGTTTCGCAAGAGAGAACGAATTTTTTGAATATTTCCAATTTGCAGTGAATTCAAATGGAATAAAAATCGCCCAAACATAGATTTTCGGCTTTAAGTTTAGTTGTGTCCGCCTCCGCTGATTCTAAAATGCGCACAATTTCGCGAGCTGAGTCCCACACTTTCCGGTTCAAAGAAAGTCCTTATCTGCAGTTGCAAAATTGAAGCAAGAGTTGAAGATGTCTTCCGCCAGCAAATATTTTGGTATCCTGTAGTAAGGTCCAACGCGTGGGGCAATCGACGGGTGCTTAAATGTTATGACTCCAAAAAAGTTGAAAGAAAATCTGGCATCGTGCAAAGGTCGTTTTATGATTGTTTTTTTGGTCCATTACAAATTTCTGACTAAAACTACGATGCGCTCTGCGGCAAAAAAAAAAAATTTTTTAATTTTTTGAATTTTATATAAAACCCTATAAGAATTTTTAAAAGTTCGAAATTTCTTACCAACAGTTTGGGTTTTCACTTTATATTTGCTGGTCAACAATTAATTGCCAACTATTAAATCTTTACGATAATCTAAACTCATTATACAATTTTGAAAATTTTGAGTTTTTTTTATTGGACCGATCGGCCTACATTTGGGATTTGCAAATTTTCTTTATCATTTACAGTTATGTTTGTCCTTATCACTTTCGCAAAAGTTTGGCAATTTGGAGACCGAATTTGGTCGTAAAACCGTTTGCAAATTTCATAAATGTGATAATGGGAGCATGGCTGACAAACTCATATAAAAAATATTCAAAAAATTCGCAGTCTTATGGACCATTTAAATAAAAGTTATGTTGCCTATGAATTTTTACCATACATTATAGTACGATATAACGATACGATTCGAAATTACATTTTCCCAATGTAGAACGATCCAAAAAATCACCGATTGTTACTTTCCAAAATGAAAAGAAAGTCCAAAACTAGGGAACTTTTCTATTTCCCATTTACAGCTTCCTTGCAGTTATAAGCCTCAGTACTGAATTTAGAGCTGAGAACTACGAATTGTTTCAATTCAGTACTGACCTTAAAACTCGTCCATGATTTCAGTACTGAAATCCATACTCAATTCATGACAGAAATGCATTTAAAAGCAGCCATGGTTTCAGTACCAGCCCTTCCAAATCAGGTCTGATTCAGCATTGATTCAGTACTTTGCTGTACTGAAGTATTAATATAGTAAATTCCTGGGTACAAGACCGAATTCTGGAATCACCCATATGTAAATTTTAATTGGGTTTGCCATAACTGAAATTAATATATTCGGCAAGCATTCAGTTGGTACGTCTTTGATATGGCTGGGGAACTATGATTTACTTGACTATTACTTGCTACTAATACCGCATTCTCCCGCATTTATAGGCTACCTTCGTCCCAATCTTGAGTACACGGTCTGGTATCGCCTCAGTGAGGCTCCCGAATGGCGTACTTTGCGAGTGCTAGATAAAAACATGATGGAGGCCACTGTACAGCATTTAGTTCCCGGCAAGGACTACGAATTTATGGTTCTCAGTCAGGACAAATATGGCGATGGCATGTTTAGCAAACAGTTTCGATTTCGAACACAACGTGAGTAATTCTTTACAAATCAAATTACCAACTCAATTCCCTAAATGTTAAAAATCTTATTTCAGCCTCTCCTCTGCGAGCAGAAGATTTTGATATGCCACATCATTTACCTTCTAGTTCCGGTTCTGGTAATTTGGGTGCCCCTTGGAACTTGACCGCGACGAGCAACCAGCAGGGTTGGCTGCTGCAGTGGGAACACCCCACTAAAGGTCTGGAGGGCCTGCGTCTGTACACCGTGCGCTGGTGGAAGGAACCGGAACATTATCTTGTTGGACAGGCGGAAACATTTGACAATTTCTATCAGTTGCGGCATCTTAAAGAGGATGGCACCTTCCAGGTTCAAGTCTTGGCTGTGGGCTCAGATGCCAGCCAGGAGGTGCCCAGCCACTTGCTGCTCATCGATGTGCCCTCACAGCGTAAGGTGCGAGCTCTGATCATAGGCAGTTCGGTGGGTATACTCTTTCTTCTATGCGCACTGTGCGCTTTTTTATACGTGAAACGGAGCTGTCTCAAGCATCTGATTGCCCGGGACAGCGGCAAAACAGCGGATGAGGATACCACAGCGGAGAGCGGCGAGGATTGCGACAGCATTGAGCAGGATAGCGTTAAGATACGTCATTCCTCCTGATTAATCGAAATTAGGTGGCGCTTCGAGGGTGAACGGCGGGGTGGAGAGAGTTAGCCAGAGTTTCCAGTGTTTCATTACCCTATAATACTGACTTTTAATTTATTTCTAGTTTTTATTTGTATATCATAAATTTCTACTAATTGCATTAACAATTCGAACATAAAACTTAAAGCCAAAAAAAAGCTCAACTGGTTTTTATTTTAAATTGCCCGCCTGATGGGTAGCACTGTTACAGCTTTCCTACTCGTTGTAGAAAGAGACAAAGCTAGAGGGCCACAAGTAAAAGCTCGCTGGAACAAATAAGCTTCTGAGAAAGCTTTATAGCCGTTAAAATTCAAAACTCAAATAAATGACTTAGCAGGCAATGAGTGAAAAATTAATTTCCAGCAAGGCGGATGTCCTGAAATTCTCTAGAGATTGACACCTCCGTCAGTGTCACAGAACTTCATGAAATTTAATTTTCTTATTTGAAAATCTAGTTAGAAAGTTTGTGTCCAAACAGTGTTGCATCTCTCGAAATAAAAATTCTAATTTTCTAGTTATGAGTTAATTTGATGTTTAATTGAATATTTTTGATTGTGTTTTATGTTTTATGATGCATTTTTAAATTATAATTCAAATTTAAGTTATATTCTCCAATATTTCAATGCAAATTTTAAAAATATTTTCTTGGCAACCCTTTGATTGTTTGTTGGTACACAGATGGCACCACCATAGGTAGATGGTGCCAGATGAGCTTTAGTGGCAAGTTGGTTTTAATCGATACTGCAGCATTCGGTTGGTTTTGAACAATTTTTCAGGCATGTTCTCAATTCCACTTCCACGGCAACTTTTCGAAAGTGGATTTGATACAAGTTCTTGTCACACCAAAGCTGCATTGATTTTCGCTTTGAAAAGTAATGCTTGTTAGTCGGTGGAATGAATACTAAGTTGCTTGATGTACATAAAGTAAGTTTTTCCATAATTCTGTGATCAATTTATAAAAGTGAAATTAATTTTCATTCTAGCCTTTAATTGATTTATAATGCTCTTTTTGTTTAATGTGTCCAAATTGTCCAGTGGTTTGCAAAAAGTATAACGAGAGCAATTTTATTCGGCATTGAGAACACAAAAACGAAAGCTCGAGAATGTTCGATCTTTTAAATATCTAGGAGTCACTCTAACGTCGAACATGTCCTTCATGTCGTCGAGCATTATATCGCAATCTGTCCGATGCTGCGCGAGATACGGGCTTTACATCTACAGAGCTCAGTACTGTTTGAGGCGGAAACACTAGAGTGGATGAACTGGAGAAACTGGCGGGTGCTAGCAAAAAAAAAAACGTTAATGGATTAGCTACTTTGTCATGACGATTAGTCGATTAGTCGCTAGTAATTAGGTTAAAAATACATTAATTACTTTATTAATTATAAAATACATGTAAATTACACATAAATTTTAAAACGGCTGACGGTTTCTATGAACCATGCCCTGAAACGATTCCATAAACTAACTACTACTACTAGATAGATGGATATATAAGATTTTATTCGTATTTTTTTTGTGTAAGGTATTATAAATATTTGTATCACATATTGATCAATACGAACAAAGTTTTGTTTTTATATAAATACCGACATGGTTTTAACAACGTCAGTCGGCAGTTTGTGCACTCAAACTGCTGACTCGGACTACTACACCTGGCTGCCCGGCACGTCGCCGAATACCAGATCGTTCGTCCTTATCAACACAGTTGGGTGGACTCACATTACAATTATAGACTAACATTAATTGATATACTAAATATAAATGATTAAGTGACATATATTATATATTAAACTCGCTTATAATTAATTTCCTATAATTTATGGCCTTCTCTATATAATCAACAAGCATGATCCAACTAAAGGGGTCTTCACCGTTTAATGCGCATATTATCTCATGATCCGTAAGCGTTTTTCCAAGGGATCTGCATCGAAACTCTCTGAGAACGGGACATCTGCCTAGGAAGTGTGTTATATCCTCGACTTCCCTAAGGTTGCACAGCGTGCACTCCTTGTTTCCCCGTCAATGTATACTTCCGTTTAACCACAGAGTGTCAGTGCGTGCTTTAGTATCCAACTTATTGTAGTTCTGCTGTATGTATTGTTACAATATGTTCTTCCTCTTCAGTAGTCAAGATACTTATAACGAGAAGGCCAAGCTAACTTCGTCTTTGCCGAAGTTCTTATACCCTTGCAAATGTTTTAATACATCAGAGATTAAGAACGCCAGCATTAAAACAAACAATTTTTCTAAATAAAACCCACTTTTCGACCGCTAGTTCCTATGACAGCTATAAGATATAGTCATCCGATTTTGACCAAAACTTCCAAATCTGTATAAAAGCGTTTAATATTAAAAATCGCTGATGTGAGACACGTTATCATTAAAAACAAAAAAGGTTTTCTCATTAAAACCCACTTTTCGACCGATAGTTCCTATGGCAGCTATAAGATATAGTCATCCGATTTTGCCAAAAACTTCCAAATCTATGTGAAAGCGTATAATATTAATAATCGCTGAAGTGGGAGACGGTAACATTAAAAACAAAAAAGTTTTTCTCACAAAGACCCATTTTTCGACCGATAGTTCCTATGGCAGCTATAAGATATAGTCATCCGATTTTGACAAAAACTTCCAAATCTATGTGAAAGGGTATAATATTAATAATCGCTGAAGTGGGAGACGGTAACATTAAAAACAAAAAAGTTTTTCTCATAAAGACCCACTTTCCGACCGATAGTTCCTATGGCAGCTATAAAATATAGTCATCCGATCCGGTCGGTTCCGACATATTAGCAGTGTGCAGTAAAAAGAAGACTCTGTGCAAAGTTTCAGCTCGATAGCTTTAAAACTGAGAGACTAGTTTGCGTAGAAACAGACAGACAGACGGACAGACGTACGGACAAAGCTCAATCGACTCACCTCGTCACCCTGATCAAGAATATATATAGTTTATAGGGTCGGAAATGAATATTTCTATGCGTTGCAAACTTCTGGGCAAAATTATAATACCCTTTGCAAGGGTATAAAAACGAGATTCGCTTGATGTTGCACTCTGGATGTGGGATATGTGGTCTTTTTTTCTTAGAGCCATAAGAAGTTCAATACATATATTGCACCAATGTTCTTTTGTAATACACGTCATATTTATCATTTCTTGAGATAGTTCACAGCTTAGCAATAGGTTTTTACTTCGTGAAACCAAAAAACTTGCTTGCGTATTACGTATTTGGTTAATATCTGAGGTAGTCGCAATCGTCGTATTCAAACAATACCCTATAAATGTACCTAAGGTGCACATTTAAACCGTACAGATATCCTTCTTCCGCTCCCGTTTCTAGAAAAGGGCATAATTAGGATGACAATAGTATATAGCTGCCATAGGAACGATCGGTCGAAAAAGTAGTTCTAGTGAAGAAAACTTTTTTGTTTTTAATGCTATCGCTACCAAACCTCGTATTTAAAGGTTTTTTATGCTTTCATAAAATTTCATCAAGTTTTATGCAAATCGAGCAAAATAGTAGGGATGCTGCCAAAAAAAAGGTGGGTTAAAAAATTTTTTTGGTAAAAAAATTTTTTTTTTTCAAATCGCTCCCAAACTCGTTACTGATCAATATGATATGCTAACACATAATTCTGCCAAGACTGATCCAAATCGGATGACTATAGCATATAGCTGCCATAGGAATGATCGGTCGAAAAAATAGTTTTTGTCAGAAAAACTTTTTGTTTTCAATGGTAGCGTCTTTGTACTTTCCAGTTATAAATATAAGCTGTCTCAACACAATTTTAGAGAGTTTGATCAAAATCGGATGAATATATCTTATAGCTGCCATATAAAAATCTGGCAGAAATATATCATGCTCCAAGGGTATATAAACAAGCCAAAGTTTTTAAAAAAATTTCTTTTTAAATTTTCAGAAAGAAAAGTTTAGCTTACACTAAGAACACCTTCGGAACATTCTCTTTTTTTTTGTTGCGGATATAAATTGTCAAATTTCTGAGGACATATGTATGACCCTAAATTTTTGGAAAAAATTCTTAAAATTAGGCAGTTTTTGCCTTATATAAACTTGAACTGCCTGCAAGTGTAAGAAGTATATGTGCCATACATGTCAAACCTCTATCTCTTACCATCTCTGTGATCTGTTTGTTCATACAGACGAAAAATCCATACACTTCGTAGGGTCGAAAATGATTCCTTCTCCCTGTTGCATACTTTTGCTTGTGTACCTTTGGTACAGAGTATACAAAGATTTATCACTGATTGGATGTGTATCTTCAAAGATATAATTAGCTTGGCCTTACTTTAATTTTCAGTCTGTACTGAACCAATAGTCCGCTTAACTATCTGCCGTGAAATAAATAATTTTATAACTGCGAAAAATTATTAACAATGTTTTTCCTTAAATTGAATATAATTACATGAAGCCTCCTCTGCTGTATGTTCTTATTGTAAACTTACTCCTACGACTTTTAGTTGGACCTGGTGGTGGTGGCGGTGGGGAAGGTGGGAAGCGATAAAGTCAACAACAGAACAGAATGCGCGAATGTCGCCTCGTAGGTTCAGCTATTTTTATTGGTTTTTTGGTTGGCAGCCGCCGCCTGCTTAGGACTGCTTCGAGGACTTGGAGGTTTGCGTGTTTTTGTAATATTTTTCAAAAGATAAGAATGCGACCAGACCAGGCTCAGGCTTGGACTGGGAAGCTGCTCTCTTGCTCTTTGGCTTTCGCATTTGGGCAGCGCGACGACGACGACGACAACGACTGCGACGACCGACGACATTCATAAAGAAATAAAATCGTACAAAACTCGTGTTATGCGCTCTGTTTTTTGGTTACCCTTCGTTTTGAAGGCAGTTTTGACTTTTACAAATCATAAAATTAAAAAAGGGCGAGAATGCATCAAAACGAATGCATGAAACTGAACAAAATATGTATGAAAATTAAATTTAACGGCCCTTTCAATCAGAGGGAGGTATGAGTAAATAAAAAATGTTATTGTCAAATTTTGATAATTGTAGACAAGCCACAATTGGATCATACACATTATGTATGGATTTTTAGGAATATTTCTGAAAGAAAAAATCCATATATCAATGTTTCTCAATTGTAAATCTATTCATTATTTAAGTAAAAGGACAACAATAGGTTTAAAGCAATCTTTTGAAAAATTTCCCAAAAGGTACGAAAGCTTTGCCCCAACCGAATTCAGCTTAAGCCCCTTTTACCACTTTTTGCTTTCTTTTACTGCTACATTAGTGACAGTTTTACGAGGCACCCGTCCAGTTTGCATCCAGCAAATGCACGAGGTTGCAATACCAAAGACTTAGGCAACGAACTGAAGGTCTAGCTGGTGATGTTTACCGATTTTGAGATATGCATTAAGAAGAGCCAGCTAGGAATTCCAGGAATTTTTTTGTGGCTCAGACCCAGATTCGAAGCTAATAGGAATCGGCAAAGAGAAGAAGATGGCGAACCCAGCGACAAGCACTGGCAGGTAAGATCCCTCATCTAACGCATCCTTCCACACTCCCCTCTGTCTGTCACTCTCATTCACCCTTTCACTCCCTCTCTCTCTCTCTCTCGTTGTCTGTCTGCCTCTCTAAAGGCGCCCCGCGTCACACGCATGCGACAGCGCTAGTTCACACCAACAACATGGCAAAGGGAAGTAAAACGCAGGTCCAAACACTAACAACAACAAAACATTCCAAAAAAAAGAGCCCACCACAATAACAACAACCAAGAACAGTGGGCAAGAAATGCATAGATGCGGACAAAACTAGTTAAACTGATAATATATCTAAAAGCACTGTTAAATCATGAAAGGCCAATTTCCAGAACGCACACAAATACACTTTTATGTCGAACTTCATATAAAAACAAGTAAGAGTGTTGCGGTAGAGTGCCCCAACAGCAAAATACCCTGTACAAAGTAATGTGGGTCCTATGGCTTTGAATTCCTTTTATTTATTTTCAAATTAATTTAAGTAAATGGGGAGTCGCACTTGCATTTCTTCGGTGTTTTTGCTCGGATCTTATTATTGTATACAGAATAGATAGATATTGGGCCTAACCTAGAATATATTAAGTCACTAGGTTCAAACTTAAAAAATGTTGCTCTGACAGTTTGTCGAGGTTAGAAGGAGAAGGGGGAGGAATCGATGTGGGTACAGTATACACCTACATAAATACATGCCAAAAATTGTGGCTCTATCTATTAAAGTCTCTGAGATCGAAGGGTTCATACAGACAGACAGACGGACATGGCTAAATCGACTCGGCTGGTCGGAGATGCTTCCTTCTGGCTGACACATACATTTGCACAACTTCATAGTCCCCTTTTGCCCATATTGAATGGGTACAGGGTATAAAAAGAATGAACAGGAAAGGCGCAAGCGCGAGGAAGCCAAAATGTTATTCGGTAGGAGTAAGATTGGAAAATTTAATCAAAACATTAATCTACTAACAGAAGGTTTTAAGCCCAGAGTGGCACAATGCAATATGGTCAGAGATCAGCAAGTGGCACTTGACAAATGGAGAAGTTACTTCTCCAACCTGCTGGAAGGCGATGAACACGATGACGAGAAGTAGCAATGCCACCAATCGACAACATAGAGATAGATCCGCCGAACCAACAGGAAGATACAAAGGCTAAGGCCCTATGAATTGTTCAAGGCTGGAGACGAAGAATTGGTAAGGTGCACACACCAAATTCTTTGCGTGTATAGGCTGACGATCGCATGCCCGACGATTGGAATATAAGTGTTCTTTGCCAAATCTTTAAAAAAAAGGAGACCTTTCAGTCCACGCCAACTACCGCGGGATCAGTCTCCTTCCCATTGCTTATAAGGTTCTGTCGCGTATTATTTGTGAACGTCTAAAGCCCCTTATAAACACACTTTTTGGACCTTATCAGTGTGACCTTAGACCTGGTTAATCCACCACAGTCCAGATATTCACATTACGTCAAATCCTGAAAACACCTATGAGAGAAACATCAAAAATCACCATCTTTGTGTCTTTGACCGATAAGTTCAAGGTTTTTTGAAGCCCTGTCTACCTTTGGTATACCAGCAAAGTAAGTTCGACTTTGCATGATGACGTTGAGGAGCACTCAAAGCTCCGTCAAAATGTGAACGAACCTCTCTGAACCTTTTGATATCAAAAGAGGTTTTAGGCAGGGAGTATATACTGCGCCGTGCCCAAATGCCAATAGATCGGGAACCATCTTTAATAAAGATGTAATGTTACTCGCATATGCCGGTGATAGCATGTAAGTATGGCGATTTCAGAGATTGAGAGGCAATCGGTAAGCGGTAAACGAGGACAAGATGAACTTCCTAGAATCTTCGGAACAGAAGTCTACGCGTCTTGGACAATTTGTTACAATGGGAGAGTACAGCTTTAAAGTTGTAGAGGACTTTGTATACTTCGGAATGATGATAGCCAGCGACAACAACATCAGCCTGTAAGTCCGAATAAAAATCAGTTCAAGAGCAGAGACCTCGTAAATATTTCAAGTTTTGGTAATTAATTGTGGAAAACTTAAATTATTTTGGTTTAATCATTAAAAAAACAAACATATCATAATCTTTGATAGATAGATAGATAGATGTTTATTTTCAATTTGTTCATTTTCATAGCTTACAGCTTTACATTGATTTACTAATAATAAACAAACATTTAAAGCTTGGTTTAAAACCGTCAGCCTTACTTCGATTGTATAACATAAAAAAACATTTACATATTTAAGCCTATACTCTCTTTTACAAATATTTAAAAAATTTTCATTTATAACATTTCTTCTATAATATGAAGCCATCTCTATGTATTTCGCCACGTTATTCCATCCCATTCCCCCATTCAGGGCCATAAGCACCTCTTCTTCAGTAAACGTGCAAGTTTTGAAATATCGCCAACGAAATTCCCGCAGTATTGGGCATCGGCCCACAAAATGATGCATGTCCTCCTGCTCATTCATATTGCATAGTGATCAAATATTTCCATTTACAATTCTTCTTCGGCAGCTGTTTAACCATAAGAGATCTCCCCTGGCCTTCATTATCCAAGTTATCTCGCTTTGCTTGAAAGACTCGTTGCAGTATGTGGGTCCTATTGCATAATTAAGGTCTATATAAATTCTTGCTGCACTTACTGACGCCTTGTTCATGTGTTGCATGCGGTTGTCTGCTTTTGATGCGTTTAGGAACCGAACATTGTGGTCAATCCAATCTGGTCCGAGTGATATGCCAAGATACGCGAACATTTCTCTGAGCTTCGCAAACCACCCCGAATTATTTCGCATCATTTTCTCAGCGAGGATATGCGAGAGTCTAGAATCTTCATACTCAAATAATATTCTTGACAGGTATTTGAGATGAAGTGTTAGACTATACATGTGTCCATCTTCTAGTCCTGCGCCTATTCCCAATATGTAGTTCTCTTTAAAAAATATCGCTGCAATTGATCTGCCTCTTCCTTTATTTCTCCACCCCAGACTTGAGCTCCATAGCACTGTACTGTTCTGCTCACTGAGTTGAAGATTTTCCATTAAGATGCCAGGTTCACTGTACCTTTGTTGATGAAATTCGCCCACACCGAGTTTATACTCGCCTTTGCTTCTTTGTCCTGGCTACCACATGCTTCTTGAAGCTCATTGTAGGTGTCAGGATAACCCCGAGGTATTTGTACTCCGGTACCACCTTTACCTATTCCTCCTGAAACGTCCAGTTCTCCGATGCTGCTAGTCTGCCGCCCTTTCTAAACACCATAATCTTGGATTTTGCCTTATTGACAAACATATCATAACTAAAATCATAATTAAAACATTATTCAAGAAATTTATATTTTTCACCAAAAATTTACCATTTATTAAGTTTATATGAACAATTTTTTTGCTTCCTGGTTCATAGCAAAAGCGTAATTTTTCTGCTGCTGGTTTTTCAGTGTACATTTTTGACACCTCACGCGTGATTCGTAACATTTAAATGCTCAATAAGGTTTGCCGTTACTCCATGAATGGAATAAAAACGAACGAATCATCGAATTTCATTAGCAAAATTCACCTTAGAAAAGTTGAATGACGATCCGCTTCTTTATCGAAAAATTGTCTTCAGCGACGAAGCTCTTTTTTGGCTTATTGGGTACGCCAACAAACAGAATTGCCGAGTTTGGTTTGAATGTCAGCCAGAGGCAGATTAAGAGCTGCCAATACACCCTGGTTTGCGTACGTTAGCAACTTATTGGACCGTGCGATTTTTAAAGACTGATTTTTAATCGCCACGTTACAAAAAAAGACCGTGCGATGATTACCGACTTTTTTGAACCGTAATGAAAGAATTGAACTTGGTTGACATGTGGTTTCAGCAAGACGGTGACACATGCCACACGGAAGAGGCGAGTTTGGTAAGCAATTAATCTCAAGTTTTGGTCCAGTCCATTGGCAACCAGGATCATGTGATTTGACCCCAGTAGACCATTTTTTGTGGGGCTAGCTGAAGACTCTCTTCTACAAGGACAAGCAATTGGTGAGATACCGTCCGAAATCCTGGAAAAATGAGGTCAAAATTGGAGAATTCTGAAATAATCTTCAAAACGTAAGTGCCAGGAATTGATGAATCGCTCCAAATATATCTTTTATAAGATTTCAAATAGCAAAATCACCCTTTATATAAAGAAGTGATCGCCATTATAATTGTATGAGATTTTTATAAAATAATTATTTCTACTAGAATGTCTTCTTTTTTAAGATTGATATATTTCCAATTTTAAGGAAAATATATTAAACAATCTTAAAGTCTTAAGTTAGACAAAATTTAAAAATTTAATTCTCAATTTGTTTTTCTTAATCAAAGTATCCTTTCCTTCATCTTGAGCAATTTTTTACAGATCTGTTCGTCTGTGCCTGCGGTAAAGTAAACGACAACTAACCATAAGAAAAATGACCAGCGATAATTTTAATTTGAAACCAGTTTCTATGCTAAACAACAAATTCTACCCAAAGAGAGCTCTTCAGGCTCAAGCCCAGACCAAAAACCAAACAAAAAGTGCCACAAGAGACCGAGAGAGAGATGGAGAAAAGCAAAAGAATTTCTTGTTCCCGGAGTGGGTAATTTTTATTGTTGTTGCCGGTGGCTATCGAATCTGGTCTTGGACAAAGGGGGGCAGCATTATGGCCTAAGTCAGAGGAGAGGCTCTGCGTCGAGAGAGACAGAGCGAGCGAGAGAGAGGGCTGGCCACATTTTCGAACAAGAAAATGAAAAACGAAACTGCAACAAGTGAAAAATGTGTGGCACAGGTAGAGTAGGCTCTCACATTTATGACATGCGGGAGAGACGGCTGACTTTGCTCTGCTCTCTCTCTCTCTCTCTCTGTCTTTTCTCAATCTCCAAACCTGTCAGGCGGCTTTTCCATTAAGCCAGGGACAGGCTCCCGCTATGTTCATAATTTTTGTGGCAAGTTCTTCTCAGTTACCTGGCGACCACTGAGCGCGACTGAGTTCGAGTGCGATCCAAGTAGAAGTGCGTGTTAACAAAAAACAACAAAAAAGTGAAGGTGCCTTGAAGGCTCTCCCAGTGTCTATTCTCCGAAAATAAATTAATTTCAAAATCATTAAATAGAATTGGGGAAAATTTAATAGCCCCCCAAAAGCAGCTGGCAAATTGAATGCACAGATCTGTGCGTGTTTGTGTGAGTGTGTGTCTGTGCATTTGTATCTGTGTATGGCCGTTGCAAATTTTCATAAGTGAAAAATTCCAACAACGTTGCCAGCCAACTGCAAGCCAAAAGAGCTTACATACAAAAAAATGAAGCAAAACACGTTTTCTTAAAACGAAAAAGAAAAAATATGCTGCCGCTGCTGCTGCGTCTGCGCGCGTGTGTGTGTTCCGTCGTTTAAGTGTCGATGTGTGTGTGTATGTGTGTGTGTGTGTGCCCACCAACACTAAAATGCATGTAAAAATGTAAAGAAAAAAATATGGTAGGTACCTCATATTGTAGGTTAAAAAGAAAACACTTAATATTTTCGCCGGAATTAAGGAAAATATGGAGAAACCCTTTAAATTTAATGAAATAAAGATCGATTATGTTAAATTCTATGAATTGGGAGGATTGAGATTTAAATCCAGAGCATACCGTTACACAAGTTTTCATTGAACAAGTTTCAAGCTCGAGGAAAGCTTACGAAGCACCGTTGCTTAGTTTCGGGGGATTTGACACAGGATTCTGTGACCGTTGAGTTGGAATCCTTGAAAGGTCTATGATGTTATTCTTGCTGATTTACACAAAAAAATTGACTAAGATCCTAAATTAGCGAATAAATACGTGTATGTGTGTACGTGTACATTAGACCGTACCTGACTTGTACGAAAAGTAATTTTTTCTAGATTTTTCCAACACATGACTCAAATATTTCAGTATATATTATGGAGAATTTAACGAAAACACAAATATTCAAATATTTTAAGTTTTGATGGCAGCGAGGATGATCAATGCCATCATCGTAAGCTAATACTTCTCAATAAATTTAATTTTCCTTGACATAATTGTGTATTTTCCAGTGGCGCAGCGTGATGTTCTGTCGCCCAGGCCGGAAGTCGAAGTGGCCGCCCCAACTTTTGTATCTATGATAAGTTGAAGGCGAAAAATTCGACTAGGTATCTACTAGTCGGTACCCGGCGTGCGTTGCTACGCCCCCTTTAGTATTTTGAACACAAAACGAAGAAGGAAGGTTAACAGTTCAATTGACATCTATAAAATCGTCATCATAATCTAAACTCGTTATCAAATTTAGTATACTATGCGAATTGGTTGACCATTTGATCATTACCATTCTTTAGTTTATATTTCTTAACTATCCATCTACTTACCCTTCTCATGATAATCTAAACTCCAAATAAAATAAGGAAAATTTCGTGTTATTTTGAAAAATTTGATCTTCTCCTCCTATTTGCCTGTCTTCAATGTCCAATAGATCTTCACGATAATCTAGACTCGGAACGTTTCTCAAACTTTTCTCAATTTTTATGTCCCTTCTACAAGTGTAGATAAACCTGTTTAAAAAATTTTTGAATTTCGCGGTTTTAGGACCATTAAAATATATATTAAAGGGTATTTTGTTATTCGGGGTGGGGATGAATCCAACAAATCAGAGTTCATTAAAGTCGTTCCAACCTTTTTTGAGTAACAATTGGTGTAACTAATCCGACTTTGTTTAGTTACATATTAGTTCCATGTAGTTGTTATTACGATAGGGTAGGCAAATTTGTCCTCTATATTAGAAGAAAAAATTAAGTATTTATCTATGGATTAACCAATACTTTTTTATCCAATTAGTCTGAATACTGGAAAATAGCAGATGAGAGGAAGCAAACTAGCTGACCATGTTCATCATCTACCAAAACCAATCTTATAATTCACATAATTATATAATTACAATCTTTTAATTGCATTAGTTCCTTAACGTAGGACAATATTTTGTTTTCATTAAAACCGTATACGATATGATTTTAATTTTTCCCCTTGGAGGTTCCATGGATGCCAAGGACTTCAGACGATAATTCTGTTTGCTTCTCCAATAATGTCGTCTGCATAGCTTTTATTTTCTTAGAGCTCAATAATATATTTAAGCCATTGCTTAAGGCCTAAGAAACGAAGCAAGGAAAATATCTCCATCGCTACCACCAAAGTTTCAACGTATATTCTAAATACAATTTTCTGAATGGTTCGTATGATAAACTTTCAGCTGTAAAGTAAAAGAGGTCTACACAGATCGCGTTTCCTAAGTATACGAGTATTAATGTAAAAAGAAATACTTAAAAATATTAACTTAAAAGGGGCTTATTCAGCAGAATAATTGATTCCTGAGCAGGTATCAGAAAAAAAATTTTGCATCTAGTAGTTTTTGCTGTTGGAGGGAGCAGTATCACTTTAAAGTAGCATACTATTGATATACTATGATACTATGATACCTCAAATTGGCTGGTTTGATGCCGTATTACTCAAGTTTAGTAGAAAGATTATTGCAGATATATACTTGATCATGGAGCAAGTTGTTCTGCGGTCGTTGTTTACGAATTTGTAGCCCCTAAAATTTGCAGCCCGGCGTGGACCACCCCCACCACCCCCTCGCTACGCCACTGATCTTATCTGCCTTACCTGTACTGAAGAAGCAAATCTAATGCATTACCTCTTTGCCTTAAACTTGCACCCTACTTAACCCATATGTAAAGGAAAATGAAATTTATTGCATATTCAATTATTCACTTGTGGATCATAGGCATTAATTATTAAAAATTGTTAATTTAAAAAAAAAAAACCTTAAGATTCTACCGAGGCTGAACTCGGGTCGCTGGACTTAAAGTCTTGAGGGCTAAATTTGTATTGCAAAAATCTTCACAGGTTGAATATCGTATGAAGAAAAGGTCGTTCTAATGTATATCCGTATTTGATTAGAAGTGGACCACCCAACCGAAATACGAGCTTCAAAAGATATCAGCACTTAAGGCTTATTCGCACGAGAAGACTAAGCCAATTTCGAAGTTTTTATACCCTTGAAAAATTATGGTTTTGAGATATAAGAGATTTTAAAAATTAGTACTAACACCAAAAACTTTTTCTTACCTCCGACCTACCGTTGACACGGTAAAAAATCCAAAAATTCTGAAAGGTATGATGGTAGTATAAAAACCTTTTCTGGGTTTGCTCTGATTAGATGCGTTTTTTTAAAGATTTTTAAATTCAGAGTTCTTAAAAGAGCTCCACCTAAAAACATTTAATAGTTTAAAATATCTTTTATTGCTGCAGCCAAAAACTTCTTTAAAACCACAGGCTTCACAATTACTAGCAAGTGATTTTTATTCCGCTTGCTTTTCATTTCGAGCAACTGTTCTGCAATCTTTGTATTTATTACTATGCTTGTTCGATAAACGTTCTTTTATTATGAGTTAAGTACCAACATTGGCTGCAGTGCTCTAAGACCTGAGATTTTAAATCCTTTGTTAACTTTACATTACAATTACAGACATGCTAAAGCTCCAAAAAGAAGTTCTTGATGAGAGTTTTAAGGGGAGGGGTAGAGTTTCAGCAGAAAAAAAAAACACTTTTTTTTTGTGATTTTTTTCTCAAATATCGATTGAGCAATTTTATTCAAACCTTCTATACATTATTAGCATAGTTTTGACTATGTTCAGTCAATTTTTCATGCAAAAATATTAAACCATTAGCCCGTGACAAAAGCTTCCGGGGACGTCTTAAAAAACAATTTGCGGTGTTCACTGTAACTCGGCCGGAAATTATCTGAAAATCAAAATCATAAAAAGTTTTGTTATATTATAAACAAATCTTCCCCAACGTTCTCTGATTTTTTTAATTTAAAAATTTTTGGCGGCCATCTAATGTGTGAACCGTTGCTGTTCGATTGAAATTCTCCGTGTTATATTAGCCGGCATCGAAATCGCATTTGGGAAGATCGCGAGAGTGCATCAGCTACTGCATTCTCAGGACCGGCCACGTGCACTATATTCGCGGGGTATTGGGATATGAAATTCAGATGCCGCAATTGGCGTGGCGAGGGCTTTTCTGGTTTTTGAGGAAAAAGCATAAAAAGAGGTTTGTGGTCTGTTTTGATGACAAAAACACGAGCTTCTAGTAAAATAACTTATTGAATCGTAAATTGCAAGCAATTTGCGATCGTACGTGCTATAGTTTTTTCGGTTTGTGTCAGCTTTCGCGAGAAAAAAGCCAAGTGGGTGACATCGTCCGTTGATTTTTGCTCCAATGCCGCACAAACTGCAGTGTCTGAAGCGTCGCACACCAATGCCAACATCGCATCGGAAGCGGGATGCGCTATGATAGCAGCTAGTGCTACGGATCGCTTGCAATCCTCGAATGCCTTCAGCGCCTCAGAAGTCCATTGAATTTTTCGTTTGTCGTTTTTCCTGATTCCTTTGCACATTTCGCTGAGTGGCGCTTGAATCTCAGATGCATGAGGGATACAGCGGCGGTAATAGTATATTATGCCTAGAAATCTACTCAGTTCAGCAAGTGTTTCCGGCCGATTGTATTTGACAATAGCATCGATTCGATCAGCTGGTGGCCGTACTACATCAGAACTTATAGTATAGCTCAGAAACTGTACCATCGGTTTAGCGATTTGGCATTTGTTTGAATTGATGCTCAGGCCATGTTTCTGGAGTATTGAAAGTACAGCTCGTAGATGCTGCTCATGCTCATCTGAATATGCTATCCATAAATCGCTGAAATGTCTGTGTCGCGTTCTTTACTCCAAATGGCATGTAAAGGAACTCGATTAATCCGAATGGAGTACATACTGCGGTTTTCTTTATGTCTTCATCGCACATGGGTATCTGATAATAGGCTCGAACCAAATCCAATGTTGAAAATATAGTTTTTCCGTAAAGCCTTTCTGCAAAATCGTGAATGTGTGCAATGGGATAACGGTCGGGCACCGTCTTCAATTCAGTTTGCGATAATCTCCACAAGCTCGCCAGCCACCAGTTCACTTTGCAACCATATGCAAGGGGCTGGACCAGGAATTTTCGATGGACGGCAAATGCCTTGGTCGAGCAAAAAATTTATTTCGTTTTTGCGATGGCAAGTTTTCCCCAGAAAGTCGTCTGGGGCGATCAGCTACTGGAGTCCCAGAAGTCTCTATATGATGAGAAACGTTGTGCCTACTCTTCGTGCTGTGTTTCGTTGGTGTTCTGGTGACGTCGATAAACTGCGCAAGTACACCTCTAAAATCGGTGTTTTGGTTGAGCGTTGAGATGGCTGAGTCTGTAGTACTGGGCATTATACCCTGAGTAGAGACTGTCGTTGTTTGGTCGATTAGTTTTTTCGTGTTGAGGTCGATGAGAAGATTTTAATGAGCTAACAAATCGGCTCCGATTATTGGTGATTATTGTTCCAAAATGTCTTTGGTGGACAAACCGCGATACGTTAAGATGCCTTGAATTGAAGTATTTTTTATGACATGATCTGTTTTTCTGCTGGTAATGAAGCACCCTACTAATAAGATTAATTTCATAATTTTAGTGATGCTTGTTTTACCTTAATGGTCAATGTTGTTCTAAGGCAATAGCTAGTACAAAAACGACTATAAACCGTGAGCCAAGGCTTCGTTGGTAAAACTGAAAACGCAGCTCGGTCTATTTTTATGTCTAGTTTATTGCCTATATTGACTCGATAATGGGTGCTGTCAAATGTGGTACCTACTATCGCGGTTTTTCGATGCATGTTACCATCTCTTGAGGACTCATTTTATTGGTCAGCATCTCAATATGTTTAAAATCTTACAAAATTCCATCGAGTGGTTTTCAATTTATTCCATTTTCTAAGTTAGACCTCTATGGGTAGGGTACTAACCGCTTGTCCATTGGAGGCGGAAATTTGAAATAACAATTGTGGTGACTTCCTTCATTTTTGGTGAATTTTCCAAAATTTTAGCTCTCTTATATTTTTAACCAGCAACAAATGTTGTAGTTGTGTGTTGCTAGTATAAATGTGCCCAATAAACGCGAACTTGACGTGCTCAAGAAAAACTGGGTATGAGGTGTTGCTACCTGATGTCTCCAGTTTCACAATTTATTGGTCCCCGTCCCAGGCTATTTTGAGTGTTCCACAGTGTTATCGAGTTGATATGAACCGTAAACTAGAGATCAAAATTGGCCGAACTGCGTTTTTAGATTCACCATCGAAGCCTTAGCTCGCGGGCTATGGGTATCTTTACACAATCAATTGCCTCAGAACAACATTGACCACTTGGGTATCAAGGGCGTCTCGACAATTATGCAAAAAATTCTATGAAAAAATTCGTCATTTGCACTAGGAAAAAGTAAAATTTTGTTTCAAAATATCTTTGATGGACAAACCGCGATACGTTAAGATGCCTTGAATTGAAGTATTTTAATGATATGATCTGTTTTTCTGCTGGTAATGAAGCACTCTACTATTAAGATTAATTTCATAATTTTAGTGAAGCTTTGTTTTACCTAAATGGTCTAAATGGTAAGGCAATTGCTGGTACAAAAACGATTATAAACCGCGAATCAAGGATTCGTTGGTAAAACTGAAAACGCAGTTCGGTCTATTTTAATCTGTAGTTTATGTCCTATATGGACTCGATAATGGTTGCTGCCAAATGTGGTACCCATTATCGCGGTTTTTCGATGCAAGCTACCATCTCTTATATTTAAAATCTTAAAAAATTCCATCGAGTGCTTTTCAATTTATTCTATTTTCTAAGTTAGACCTCTATGGGCGGGGTACTACTCGCTTGTCCATTGGAGGCGGGAATTTGGAATAACAATGGTGGTAACTCCCTCTAAGTTTGGTGAATTTTCCAAAATTATAGCTCTCATATTTTTAACCAGCAACAAATGTGGTAGTTGTGTGTTGCAAGTATACATGTGCCCATTAAACGCGAGCTTGACGTGCAGAAGAAAAACTGGGTATGAGGTGTTGTTACCTGATGCCTCTAGTTTCACAATTTATTGGTCCCCGTCCCAGGCTATTTTGAGTGTTCCACAGTCTTATGAACCTACAAGCATTTAAATTACTTTTGCATATAAAATTGTGTGTAATTTTCTGGTTTTGCGGGTTAGAAACGAATCCGTCCATGACTTCCGGGAAGCGGGTATTGAGAATACAATGAGCACAAAATCAGACCGACCTATGTGTAATATGAAGATTTCTATGAAGTCACTGCAACTGCCACCGAAGCGCTTAAAGCCGTCGAAATAAGCAAAGACCAATGCTCGTCAAGTTAAATTAAAAATACCGTTTAAAAAATGGCAATTCTTTGGTCCGCCGGCCACAGGTAGACATCGGGCGCACACTATTGGTCCTTAAGGTCCGGCTCGAGGGATTATCCGAAAACCCATATCAACATTTAAATCGCTAATAACACCAAAAATCGTCGTTATAGTTATGCGTAAAACTTAATGGAAGGCTCAAGAGCTATGCCGTCAATAATCTGACAAAAATCCTGACCAGAAAGCAAGTCGGCCGACATCGATGATCTTTGGAACATGCTTATGAAAAACTTGTTCCGGGTGCACAGATAACTATTGACGAGCAATTGTTTCCGTACCGAGGCCGCTCGCGCTTCACCCAGTATATACCGTCGAAATCTGCCAAATACGAAATAGAAATCTGGTGGATGTGTGAAGCCATTTCCAATTACCCACTGAAAGGATAAATATCAGGCCTGTTCGAATTCCGAAAACGAGTGGAATTGTCGCAAATCGAGTTGATTGCTGTTCCGAATTCCGCAAATCGACCAGAATTGTCGTTTTCAAAAGTTGTGCTACCCGAGTCAGCGGAATGAAAAGTAATTGCTATTACAAAAGCAATAAAATAAATCCCAAAAATTATAAACTAATTAATTTAATAATGTTGGCCATTTTTTAAATCGTTTAGCATCACTACTTAAAATGTTTACAGTTTAAGTGGATATTAAAATAATTTTTTTATAAACATCTATAAAATACTGCGTGAAAAGCAAAACCGAGCGGTCGTTTTCAAAACGAGCTGTTCTGAATTCCACTTTACTTTTTAGTCTTTTTAATACGTCAATCGATAGCTGCTAGGGCTGCTTCATATAAATTAATGTATTTGCACAGCACTTTTCTTAGTTAGTTTAGCGATATATTAACCATATTTGATATCACAAATTTAAATGTAATAATTAAAAATTGTTTTAAATAAAAATAAATTGACTTAATATGTAAATAAGAGCTTTACAAATTAAAAGTATAGAGATGATGACAACTCTGGCAGCTGTCGATATACACAAACACGCGCACAGGCCAGGCAGCCAGCTGTTTATGGAAGCGACTTCGAAACCGAGTTCGAAAAGTCAAAACCAAACCAAATCGTTCGGAATTGGGAACAGCAAAGAGTAAAACGTTCGTTTTCGTTTCGTTTTTACTTTTTGAAAACGATCGGAGTTCGGAACAGGCCTGTATATGTTGAAAAACAGACAAATGAAGAGCATGATGTAAATCAAGGAGAGAACATGGTTCTAAAATTGATCGAAAAAATACGCCGGTTCTGGACGAACAGTATATACTGCGCTTAATTAAAAAGATAACTCTCTTAAATCATTTAACCTTATTGGATCGGGCTGGCTTGAGGTCGGTGGAGAGTTACAATTCAATGTAATCAACAGAGATTAATTACAACAACTTGGAATAGCAATTGGTATGTCCGTACAACGATCGCTGTTTCGAAGATAACCACTTCTTCTCATCAGCGGACTCTTGTATTGAATATTCACATTCAAACGACCACTTAGACTCAGGTTTGATTGTGATGTCAGCGAATAACGTTTTGGGGATTCCAATTTATCCACTTCACACCCTGAACTTCTGCAATGGTTTTTATGAACGTGTTGCTCCACAGTTTGGAGTCTATACACCCTTTTGCCATAAAAGACGAAACTGTAGGAGCGGGTTTAACGCTATTCTCTCAAAGTTTGCTTGCCCTTTCCGCTCCAGTACTTATCTTCACTTCCCTTGCCGAAAAAAGAAGAGAATGAATTTGGCTCAGAGCTCAGGCCAGCCATAGCCACCGGAAGCCGATGTTGGTCGGCAATTCACATTGAATGCTTGCCGAAGCCTTGTATCATTGAGTGTCTGAGAGATATAGGTATATCTTGTTGTGCTCTCCGTTCTGGCTTCAATGCTCGGCTACAAGGCATTAATTAAGTTCGGTAGAGTTGGCTTGTGATGGTTTTAGCCGGTTGTAGCAGCTCATAGTATGCGGCGATGCGCTTGGAGCATGTTCCCCTTAAAAAAAGTAAACTTAAAAGTAAACTACCCTTAAAAGTAAACCGCAAATTGTGTGTTTTTGGCACTAAAGTTTACACCACAACTATGTTGTTTGCACTTCAGCCAAATTACATACACTGCAAAAGAAAGCCTTATGTTGAGGTTTCAAAGTAAAGTTGGAGGAAACATTGGCTTTAATCTATAACAAACTTTATATACCTGCGCATATATTGAGTCTAAATATCAAAAGGTATTGTCGTCTTCTACATCTTTAAAGTACATGCCGCTAATGCGCCCATAAATTGTTTTATATAGAGTAGCAAGTTTTAAATTAAACCTGATTTTGAACTTTTTATGGATTCTTTATCAAATTTAGTCCCTTTGGCGCTTATCATATCTGAGTTCCGCCAATAAAGGTCTTTTATAGAGTATACGAATTGAAAATATAACTTCAATAAAAAAGCGCCTACATTCAATCGGACACGAGCCAACAAACAATTTCGCTATGATTACCGGAATTTAAATCATATGCTTTAAACATAAGCTGAATAATAAACAAGTTAGAAAGTCGGTACAGCCCGAAAATACAAAACTCTGTGCCTGCGGTAGTATTCTCTGGATGTATTTTTTGTGCAACAGTAGCAGCAGAACGCAGAGCTGTCGATCCTTACTAATGGATTGATAAATAATGCTAGTTACTATTTATGCCAAGAAGGTAAAAAAGCATCTATTTACAAATCTGTGGGAGATATGAAGTTTTTTTCTAAATTGCTGGGGCGGGAAGAGGCGTGGCAATAACCGAAAAACATACCTGATCCGCCTGCAAGTATAAGAAGTTTATGTCCCATACATGCCGAACCTCTATTATTTACCATTTCTGAGATCTGTTTGATTATACGGTCAGCTGTATAGACTCGGCTGTTGATGCTGATCAAGAATATATATTCCTTAAAGGAGATACTTCATGTTACATACATTTGCACAAACTTAATATACTCTGTGTACCTTTGGTACATAGTAAAAAAAATGTACCTCTGTAGAGAAGCTGCATTAATTGTTGACTTGACTGCAGTTTATCCTGGCCCTATAGGGTAACAGCACTCGAACAGGAATAATATAAGTCCAAAATTGTCATACAAATATGCAAACATTTATGTGATTATATGAAAAATTGAATTTAAATTTCCCACTAAACTTTAGCAAACTATACTTTGAAAGTTTTAATCGTCAATCGATTTTCTGAAAACGAATACTAGATTTTCGAGGTGTGCTCCATATCCGCGAATTGCTTCGCCATTAGGTAACCAAATTTATCGTGAGAACCAATGTTCAACGCAGAATTAACTGGGCTTTTATAATAAACCTTAAGAAAAAATCGCATAGAATAAAATAGTGAAACCAGTGGTGGTAAAAAAGTACAAATTTCGAAAAAAAAGTTGAAAATATCAGATCTGTAACCCGCATTTCTCAGCCATCCACGGTAAATCACTATAACCTATGAATATAATATATTAGACTCTTCTCGTGCTATCAGAATTGGCAAAGTTATAAAAATCAGATGGTCCATTCGCGAGTTATTCAATTTGGGTGAGCAAAAAGATCAATAAACGGTTTTTGGCTATAACTTCAGATTTGGGGGGTCCCCGAGGAAAACAAGTATGAGGAAGTGCTATACGCGACCTGCTCTACAGCGTACGCGCTGCCAATACCCAGGTTATTTCGCACTGTAGCACTGTGTTAGGGGGAAAGGGTTTTTTTAAAAATAAAATAAAAAAAAAAATAAAAAAAACCAAAAATCTAAAAAAAAAAAAAAAAATAAAAGAATAAAAAAGACCAAACAAAATTTTTCAAAACCATAAATATTTTTTAATTACATATAAAATATTTACGTGTTTTAAAGTGTCACATGCAGCAGCCGCTCAGACAATAACCATTGAAGTTGAAAATGGTAATGGTAATTAAATTTTAGAGTTAAGTCGTTAAAAAAAGTTGGATGACCCTGCTATTTTTTGTCTGAAAATTGCCGCTGGGGGTCACCAGCATACACCAATCACCTAACAAAAATCATCAATCAAAAAAAGGTTTTAGTCTGCTGGTGAACGAGTTTGATATAATTTTTAGGCAACAAGGTTATCTATATATTTTGCTGGCGGAAGGTTTGAATTTTTGACAACAAACAGCTTAATATAATTAAGAACTGACTACTAAATATGTGTGACCGTCGTCACTAGCACCAACTGCTCCTGGAATTACCCTTGAATTTTCCTTAAGACTTTGTTAGCCATTTAATGTTTGTTGTACGCACGGCCCTGGCGAGAATGTGCACATAAAATCGAATAACCGATGGCCAAAACTTTTTCCTTTGTCGAAACATACATTTACCATAAAGAAGGACTCCAAACCACGCAAAGAAGGGTCTGAAAATGTTAATTTTAACAAAGTGGCAATGGGCTAAGAGCAGAGATGGGCGAATAAGGACAATTCGTTCCCGTCCCGCCACGATCCGGACCACGGCTATCCCGTCTCGATCCCGACGAACAAATTTTAAATCAATATGAGTCCTTAACGATGCACGGGACATCATGAAATAATCCTTAAATTTGTTTATTCTATATTTTTAGAGCGGCCAAAAAAGAGAATGTTTCTCGTTCTAAAGAAATCGCTGCGACGACTAGTAACGTAGTGACGCGTTAGGCCCAGTCCAGAAGTTAGAAGTTTTCCTTTTCAGGTTAAACGAGGACAGTGCCTTAGCCAGCTGCCGGAAGGTTGGTCAAGTAACCAGGGGGGTTTTTCCTTGGATTCTCTTATGAGGATAGGCCTATCAAGTCTAGGGAGAGGAGGTAAAGCTGGTTAGAGAGGTGGTTAGAGGGCAGGGCTTCTCCTTTTGAATTGCGGCTTTTCAAGATTCCCTCCTCCTCCGCAACAACCAGTGGAGCCTTCAGAGCCTTGCACGAATTTCCGTGAGCTACTGGCGAAACCAAGTCCTCTGCCAATTCATTTAATAAAAACAAACCTTCATTTTGCATTTGCCCTCTTTCTAAATTGCTTGTTCCCCCACGATAACAATCATAGATTTAATAAACTCTGGCCGTGTTCACCAGCACAAATCGATGACGAAAAATCGATGGATCTAGTTCAATTGTTAACGAATCATAAACATTTGGTTAAAATCAAAACTGATAGCTTTCGCGCTTACCATTATTTCCCAATACAACGTTGAACAAAATCAATTAACTTTGTTAGATGTTTTGATTTATGCTGGTGAACAAGGCCAATTTCTTTGTTAGATTCACATCAAACACAATCACGAAAAATAGAAAACATGATTGCGCATCATGCCCGTTCACCAGCATAATTTAACAAAAATAGTCGACTTTTTGTCATCGATTTATGCTGCTGAACACGCTCATTGTTCACAATTGACAATCTATCGTCGGAATTTTTATTATAATTTTCTGATAGAGGGCAGGAATACTAGACTATTAACAGTTTTTATTCTTTTCTTAATTATTTTTTATAAAAATTCAATTTTATTAGTGTTTTTCAAATCTGCTTATTTTCGACTTCGTCCCCTATAATTCCGATTTGGAACTCAATGGGGGATCGATCATCACTTACCGGTTTTCAATTAACCATCAAATCTTCATCTTCCTGGTACGTATGATCTACAGGGTTTGTCCGGAAAGTAATAGGACTGATATTTTTCCGCCGCGACTGTACTTTGGAGCGTGCGTAACGAACGAACGGCTGGTCGGTTGTCTAGAAAATCGCGCTGGCAGCGCTGCATCGACGCAAAGAAG
>JAEIFU010003373.1:0-29403 GCA_018904235.1 Lordiphosa stackelbergi | reverse complement strand
GGTCTCAGGCCTGACTTAATGCTGGTGACCAGCTGAAGCATTTTAATACTGAATTTTCTTTTCTTTTTTAGTTTTTTGATGTGAGCTTTATTGGACATGTTGGAACATATTTTCCTTACCAGGAACACTATTTCTCTTTCATTTTTAACAGTAACACCCTCTAAGCATAGATCAAAATTCGTTCTTTTTAGAGATAGTTAGTAATTAGCATTATTTATCGATTTTGCCGAAGAAATGATATAGATTGGACGAACGGTGCTCATGTGATTCCACGCCCTGGCAATAGTGGTGTCATCTATTGGTCAGTTTTGAAATCGCTCATTGCAAGTAGTGGGCGCCATCTATGGTTCAGCTGGTACTCCAGGTACAGAGTATGTTACAGTCGTGATTGACCGATTTTGGACTTGTTTTCAAGGATCTTCCCAAATATTTTGCTAATTTGGACTGTGGACTTATAAATAGCTTAGTTATTACCCCAGGTCCGAAGAGAGAGGGTTGTAAACCGTATTCTCTTTCCCTCTCAACGGGCCAAATAGACACACACAACATTTAGTGGATTATTTCGCATGTATTTTATAACTTTCGGGTACAATTATTTTAATAAAAAATAATTACAATCGGCTGCATATACATACAAACACACGTATACACATCGGCCTGTCTGTACATATCATATCTGATAACTAATTTATATACTTTCTTTTTCTTGTATTGGATAAGTTTTAATGGGATTTTCGTTTCGTAAACGGTTTAAGGAGGCATCCATCCATATTTTAAGGAAAACATTTTCTAGATCAATAATAAAAAAAAAAAAAACAATTACATATTACACACAGATATATATACTATATATATAGAGAGAGAGAGATAGAGATGGAGGGGACTGGAGTGGGGGGAGGACGAAATGCAAAACAAACTCAATCACAATCATTCATTCTATTCCGGCTTGAGGGTCAGCCCCAAACCAGGCGGCGGCTGTGACTCCAGCTGCTCAATAAACAGCTCCTCCAGCGGCCGATCACTGATGATGCGGAAGAAGAACAGGTGATCCAAACACTTGAGGCTAATCGAACGCAAAGCGGGCAGGCGTAGCAGCAGCTGGGCAAAACGTCCATCATCCCCCGGATGCTCCAGGCGGCAGTGCTCGTCCAGGCAGGCGTACACCTTCTCGCGGCACATTTCAATCTCGGCACGATTCTTAATGCCGCGTATATCCGGATTGTACAAAATGATGGCCTTCAAGCAGGACAACTCGCGCCGGTCCAGATTCAAACGCTTCATTTTCACACTCAGCTCGGACAGAATGCGATCGAAGATGGTGGAGACGCCAGCCTTGATGGCGCTATTGCGATGATACGAGAAACTCTGATTGAGGAACAGCTGCTGCGGCTGCAGCACTGGCGAGCGTCGCTCGAAGGCGCTGTCATGGCCCAGGCCCGAGGACACGCCCATGGCATCGTCCAGGGAGGCAATACTACACCAGGCCACATTCGCTATCAAAAGCTCATTCCAGGCGGCCTTCAGTAGGATAACCTGGTCATCCAGCGGCAGCTGGGCAAAGTGTGGCATGAGGCGAGCATACTCAACCATCTGGTATAGCTGCTTGTTGACCACCTGGCACAGGGCCGAGACGGCTCCCTTGTAGTCCGGCTGGACGGTGGAATTGGGTCCCACACGCAGAAAGGACAAAGCCCGATCCCCGCTGTGGGCTTCGGCTCGCTGTTCGGCATCCAGCAAACGTTCGATGGTAAAATCACGCGACACACTGTTGGGCATAAAGTCATCTGAGCCGCCGCCACCACCACCACCACCTGCTCCAACTGATCCTCCTCCCAGGCCGCCACCCCCACCAGAGCCTCCACCTCCAGTGGACGGCGGACCGGGTCGACCGGCTGAAGTGCGTGCACCACGCTGGCGTTCCTCCTGCACCGCTTCACGTTTCATGCCGCACGACAAACACTTCTGATAGCGACAATACTGACAGCGATTCCTCTGACGCTTGTCAATGATGCAATTGCGATTCTCGCGGCAGGCATATGTGAGATCCTTGCGTACCGTGCGCTTGAAGAAGCCCTTGCAGCCCTCGCAGCTGTAGACGCCATAGTGTTTGCCGCTGGCTCGATCCCCGCAGATGGAGCACAGATGCTTGGACCCGCTCAGCGGATGATTCGGTGGATATTGCTGCTGTTGGGGCGTGGCCCCGGAGGCGCCTCCCGCATTGGGCGCCTGCGCCAATTGGTTGTCATTGGGCAAAACATGCACCATGGTCATGGCCGCCTGCAGGCCAAACGGACCCGGACTCTCCGCCTTGGGCGAGAAGCTGCTGTTGTTGCTGTCGTTCAACTGTGAAATGTCCGGCTTGACCTCCTCCTTGATGTGTCCCAGCCGAAAGGCGGCATCCTGATCGCAATTGTCCATGGGTGTTGTTGTTGTTTGGTTGGGTTTATGTGGGTGTATTTCCAATGCTGACGCTGACTTTCCCCTCTCTCTCTTTCACTTTGCGCTCAACCTCAACTAATCGTCGCTTACGCTAGGTCAGAGCTCGAGTTGCAATTAAACTTGGTGCATTCACATAATCCTTCTCTATGACACCTGCCTCACTTGATTTAAGCAGATTCCGTTTCCAATTTGACTTGCTCCAGACTCTGATTAATGGAATTAAAACCTTTTTTTTCGCGTCGACATTTTTTTCTCAACAAAGACCAAGTTCACCACGCACACACATCGCCGCGAATTCACCAGCAACGTTAGAGATGCTCAAAGCGAGTCACAATACAAAATCACCTGTCGCCCAGTTTGTGGCCAAAATTTTTCTTTCTTTAAAACCCGATAGCTCGCAAAAGATTAGTTTGCGAGCCTTTTTCAATAGTTTTTGGGGAGCCAAAATTTTTCAATATATCTTTGCGATTCACTTTACCAATCGTGTGTTCGCTTTACGTTAATATCATTTTTCTTCCCTGTTCGCATATCATATTCAAGCTCGGATGCGATAATTTGACGATACTTTCGCTTGCCGTATCATTTTTGAGTTTGAATGCGATGGTTTTACGGTACTCTCGCTTGAAGTTCGCTTCGTGGTGTAGTGGGTATACAAAAACATTAAAAGGCTGAACAACTTTTCATTGGAGGTGGAGCTCATTCATGAAAAGCATTATGATAGCGGGTTGACAAAATTATCTGGGAAAGTATAGATATTTATTGATTTTAATTATGCTATTCACAATTGATTGTTTTCTAGAGATCATTGCAACGCGGCGCTTCTAAAGGACGGCGCCACTGTTCGCTGGCGGTGTCTAAGGGTGTGTGTGTGGGTGAATAGCGGTAATGGAGTATCCATCGCAACAAAAAACCTCAACGAGTCATCTTGATAGCGGCATACACACAAAACCTTTTGTCCTTTCTTGTCCACATATAGGGAAATGGGTGGTGGGCCTCTATATATAACAATACATTCTGTTTCGCTTTTCTGTAAATTAGCTTCTCGTCATAGGAGGGTTGTGTACAATTTGTGACCACAGGCCAAGCATATAAAACACGTCCACCGGAGAACTCTTAGAATTGTAATGGTGAGACCTGCGTCTTTGTCGCCGCAAGTTAGTCAACATCTTCTAATAAATGCCGTTGCATTATAAATACATAACTCATCGCCAAACCAGTCGATACACCTCCCATCAATCTTCTCTTTTTCTCCACACCAATAAAAAAAAAAAATTATTTTATAAAAAAATTTAAAATAAACATTAATAAAATAAAACAATATATTTTTATTTTACCTTTGGCTTCTCTTGGATCTTTGCGGCTCCATGTAAAGCTTAATGTAGATCTGGCTATTTTTTCCCTGTCAACACTGAAAACTATCAAAATCACGGCATGCAACTCTGAAATAATCGGAACCTACGCCCATCGCTAATACTTGGAATACTGTGTTTCACGCTTGGTTTGAACCGGTGGCGGCTACGAAAATTTTAGTAGTAGACAAGAAAGTAAAAAGAGTTTAAGCACCAGCACAACATATCGCCTTTTAAGTTGATTATACATTTTGGTTTCTTACAAAAAAAAAAAAAAACTTGCACTGAGTCTTCTTACACAGACGCTGAGACCACAAACACTAGTTCTCAGGTGGAAAACAAAAAGTGAGTTTGAAAAAAGCATTTTATAGCGCCTGTCGCATAATTAAATTTTTGTCTTAGAGTTGCTGTATCCGCCCACCGCAAATTTCGGTCGGAGTGGCTTGATCATTTTCGCTGGCTACGAAATAATGATGGACGTGCATTTTGCGCCGCTTGTGACAAGTGCTTACTTAACCATCTAACCGGCCTCCAAAGACACGACAGGCTAGGTGTGCATATCAGGAATATGAAGACAAAGGAAAACCAAGTAAAAATAGATGGCTTTACAAGTGAAAAAACTTCACACAACAAGCAGGTTCACAATGCGGAATATGCGCTCATAATGTTCCTTATGATGCACAATCTTCCATTTGTATTGATGGACTTTTTGCCAAATTTGTTGCGGGTGTGCTGTCCTGACTCGAAAATTGCTATGGACATCAAATGTGGGCGAACCAAGGCAACGCAAATGTCCAAGGAACTTGGCAAGAAATCCATAAAACGCATTGTAACTGAATTAAAAATCTCGAAGTTTTCCCTAATTGTCGACGAAACAACTGATGTGGCAAACCGAAAGGCCCTTGTGTTAGTGGCACGCTATTTTCACGCTCTAACAGGTATGATAAAAGACACATTTTTAACACTGATTGAGTTAGAAAAATGTGATGCAGAGTCGATTTATAAGGCAGTAAAATCATTTCTTTTAACAAATGGCATACCCCTAAAAAATTTAATTGGTCTTGCAACTGACGGCGCAAACACTATGGCTGGAAGTTTAAATAGCCTTAAAACCAAGCTAAGCGGGGACACAAACTTGTTTTATTTGAAATGCACTTGCCATTCCCTACACCTTTGCTCGGGCTACGCATGCAAAAAATTGCCATCGAGCATTGAATTGCTTTGCCGAAATATATATTCATATTTTGCGTGGAGCCCGAAAAGGACTCAGGAATTAAAAGAGTTCCAAGAATACTGCGAAGTAAAACCACACAAAATTTTGGGAATAGCAATGACAAGATGGCTGTCCTTAGAAAAAGTTATTGGGCGAATGCTTGAGCAGTGGGATGCTCTCCAATTATTTTTCTTAGATCAGACCCTAGAAGTCAACAATATTAAGCCAAAAGAAATAGTCAATTTAATGATTAAACCTGAAATTAAAAGTTATTTCTACTTTTTAAAATATATTCTTAAAATTATTAATGATTTAAATACGGAGTTTCAATCAGAACGTATTCGCTTACCTTTCCTTTATATAAGACTAGAATCTACTTTAAAAGTAATTCTCAATAATTTTGTTACTCACTCATATTTAAAGAATATGGACCTTAGTCGCTTTAATGTTACCGACTTAAATTCTTATTTGTTGCCCGTTGACAACATTTTTGTTGGTCTTAAAGCCCAACAATATATGGATAGCCGGTGTATGGAGAAATCCGCAACTTTAAAAGTAAAGGAAACGGTACGCGAGTTTTACTTGGAGCTGGTTCTGCAAATAATGCAGCGCTTTGATTTTGGCCGAGAGGATATTAAATCTCTCATTATGATCACACCAGCCAACGTAATTTCTAGCGAAGAAACCGATATAATGCCACTAATTAAAAACTTTGAGTACTTATGTGAATCGGATCCAGATGAAATTATTTCTCAATGGGCCATGTTAAAGTTAACTGAAGCTAAGTTTAAAAAAGAAGAGGAGATATCTTTATTTTGGGAAGAAGTGGCAAAAGTAAAAAACGGGGTTAATATTGAAGTGTTTAAGGAATTAGTAGGATTTGTAAGAAATATATTGTCCCTTCCACACAGTTCTGCTTCGGCAGAGCGTAAATTTTTTACCATCAGTTTGATAAAAACCAAATTGAGAAATAAACTCGAATTTGATTCAGTATCAAATATAATGCTATGCAAGGAACTCTGTACGAGTACAGAGCCAAATTATGTGTGGTCTGTCAAAGACTTGTAAATATAGGAAAGCAACTGATCTCAGAGTGTGATTTATATAATATCATCAGTATATTGAATATTGACTGTTTTTTTTTCATAATATTAAGAAGTAAATAAATACATGAAAAATTTTAAATTTTTTTTAAGTTTAAGAACACTTAAGAAATGAGAAGTTTGTGCTGTTTTACGTTATTGTCATGGAGATATTTTGAAAATATAACATGAAAAAGTAAGAAAAAAATTTTTGGCTCTTTTTTTATAAAAATTGTTTTTTAAAATGGTTTTTTTTTTTTTTTGGTGCATTTTTTTTTCTCAAGTGGCAACCGTGTAACAAATAATTAAGTCGTAATTAATTTAGGTATTTTTTAGTTTATTTCTTTTAGCCAGACTTTTTCACCACACCTAAGTCCGTCTCTTTCTGTTGATGTTGCGGAGGGGGTAGGGGGAGACGGTGTGGGGTTTGACAACAAATAGCAAGCGAAATTGTTGTTGCGGTTGCAATTATAGAGAAATGCGCCCATTCCCCCCACCACCCCAATCCCCTGAACCCGGCTTCGACCTGACCTCGTACCCAATATTAATAAAGCCGTGGCAAGACGAGACATACCCCTAAATCTACAACTGCAACTGCACAATGCCAAAATACCATACTCCAAAACCAAATTAAAACTGTATATCATTTGAGTTAAATGCAACTTACTTGTGAACTTGCTTTAAAGAGATTCCAAATTTATTTTGCAACAATCAAATGATACCGGCTGTTTATCAACTAACTTTACGTTGCGCGCTCACACACTGTCGCACACACACACACGCATACACTTGCAATTTGGTCGCCCTAAAAAATTCGCCATGCCGGGCGGTCACACTAAGGCCGCACCACAACAGCTGGTTTGGCAATGGCCGCTTATATTTAAATATTTGTGTGTTTTAATTGAGCGAAAGTGTTTACATATTTTTTAGTTATTTAATTGGCCCTAGTAAGTAGAGAGTTCTTTACGCGTGTACACACAATGTTGAAACTAGGAAGGAAGTGTGTGACATTAAAGTCCATTAACTGTAAACTACTGTTACTGTGTTTGCGTCTTGTTTTTGCACTGCTTGAATGCAACTGTTTACACCAGCCTGTTTGCAATTTGTTTAAATTTAATGTTAAAGGCCTGATTCCAGATGACATAAAAATCAATTTTTATGTCGAAGTTCACATGAATAGAAACACTTTTCAACTGGGCCTTAAAGGCCTGTTTCCAAATGACATACATTTTTATTTCGGCACAATACTTCATTCAAATAAGACTGCTTTGCTATAGCATTCAGATTTTAAACCAGTTAAAAAGTGTTTCTATTCATGTAAACTTCAACCTAAAAATTGATTTTTATCTCATCTGGAATCAGGCCTTAACACTGTAATTTTTTATATTTCTGAAAAATAAAAAAATGAGAGCTCTTTGCTGGAAGCGCAATTGCCAATTCAATTAGAATTAACTGTAAACTGCTTGCACTATTTGCACTGCTTGACAACAGTGTTGCCTAATCGGCTTTTTTCCCGTCAAATCTGTAACTTGTGCTAATAGGCTTTCAACGTGCTCTTCGTGTCTGTCAATACTTATGAATATTTTAAGATACAAAGATTCTTATTTATACTGATTTTTTTTTTAAAAGGCTCCTTTGAAAATCCCAAAAGTTTCTGACACAAGATGGCTATCAATTGAATTGGCGGTTAACCGAATTTCGAATCAGTGGCATGAACTGAAAAAAATTTTAGACAAAAAAGGAACAGCAATTACATTTTTTTGAAAATATTTTGGAAATGCAAAGTGTGCCAATTTTTGACTGAACTTATAAAACTATTAAAAGAAAAGGTAACTATTTAGCAGGTAGTACAAATATTTACCTGTTAAAGAAAAGTTTTTACAATTTTAGGTTGTCGTAAAATATTCAAATACTGAAGAATATTGATATATTTTCACGCAAAAGTATTTTGCGAGCAAGCAAAACAGAATGTGCTACCAATTTTGGAGTTCTTTAAATCAAAGAACATTGAAAATATTGCTAGTCAGTACAATGCTATCCATTTAATAAGTTGGGAAAATACTAGATATTTGATATTTTATTTTTTTCCCATTTTCGCAAAAAAAAGGTAATACTCTGCCCCAAAATAAAAAAAATATAATATATAATATAAACATAACAATATTTTTCATTAGATTCGAGTTATGTATGTATTATACATATTAAATACTTTTTAGTTCCAATATTCGGATTTAAAACACTTTAAAAACACGCGTTGCGTTATATGAAAATCTGTCATACGGCTACGGGAGTCGCAATGAAGTATTTTATAGCAGAAGCAAGTCGGTCTGAAGGCACTAAGCTACCAGGGGTAATAAAATACCTTCCCGGATAGTCCCGGATGGACACCTTATGTGAATTACAGCTGATTAAGGGATTATTTTCCCATGATGTTTGCGGCAACCTAAGGTATAACTTTAGTTCACTATTTTGCGACTCTTGGGTTGAAAGGCCTTTTCAAATCGACCTATTATGGGCTTCCATAAAAACAACACAAAATATGGCAATATTCAATTGATTACTTTGAATTGTTATTAGAGTTAATACATAATTGCAAACTTTAATTTTTGACATACAGGTTTTTCTTGGGAAGATGTTGCCAATTCTTTTATAATATCATTAGTCGCCTCTTGTACCTCAATTGGCGAGATCAGAAAATGACAAGAAATAATCAAGAAATGACTCCAAAAGTACATAAAGCGACTCTTTAGTAAGGATGCCCTCGTCAGATTAAACTTTTACAATCTGTATTTAGTTGAATAATAGTGATTTCACGCATATGAACACACATCTGAATTTGTTGTTGCTTTTTGAATTTGCCAGACTTAGACATAAGTGAGAGAGAGAGGGAGTCACAGAGTGCCAACAACAAAACCTTAGCCTCGAAAGAAAGACAAGAGAAAACGCATCTGAATTTGTTGTTGCTTTTCAATTTGCCAGACTAAGGCATAAGTCTGGCAACATACTGACACTGACATAATATTCACCGCTTATTTTTTCAGTTGCATTTATAAATGGGATCAAAAGTCTACGAAAATCACAGCAAATGTTTAATTCTCTAGCCGATAGCATTTCTGGTTATTCGTTAACATTCTCGGCTCTATTTATAAGAATGATTGCCACTGTATTTGCAAGACCTACTAAGGAAGATGGCATATCAAGGCACTAATTCCATCGCCTGTGAACGTTTTGTCTCAGGGTCTTAATACAACCTTTACGGAATTCCCTCATCAGGCTGGGCTTTCGCAATGGTCCATAAATGCAGGGCTGTGTTTGAAATGCATCACAATTTTCTTCTTCACTCATCTACTTCTAAGCATTGTTCCCATTTTCAAGCTTGCCTGTTTTTGAGGTGCGACGCCAAATTGGTCGTGTTACCGCTTGTTTTAATTGCTTTCCCGGACAAATTACACTTGGCTTTGCCTTTTTTATCTCACTGTAATTAGCTTTTATTAAATTTAAATCCATTTTTCCTTTGCGTTTCTTAAATGCGCTTGCGCTCGCTGCTAAGATCATAGAGTGACTAACGCACATTCGATATTCGCATATTCGATATTAAGACAAAAAGAATATTACGATATAAATATATCAGTTTTAAAAAATATTATCGATATATTGATATTTTGATATATTTTCGACGACCCCAGAAAATACTGAAGACACCACAAAGTTTTGGAGAATTAAAGGACTTGGTCCATGCCCTGTTCTAACGCTGAAGCCGAAACAGTTTTAAGCCATAATTAAAATTATAAATCTTGACTCGAATGGTATAAAAGCAAGCCCACAATTGCTAGCAACACATTTCAAAGCTCTCCTCCAAGTACCTTGTGTATCGGAAATCAGCTTCGCACTCCCATTGATAATAAATGAAGAGCTTGATGCTCAAATTACCAGATCAGAAATCCTCGTGGCATTACGCAGCGCTTAGGACAACAAATCCCCAGGGATAGACAGAATACCAGCAGAATTTCTTAAAAACTCATCAGACACTTTCATAGACCAACTATCCATATCCTACAATACCATCCTTGATAAAGGAATATCGCCAACAAACTTTCTCTCCAATATCATCTTCCCAATTTTCTAAAAAGGAGACCCCATCGATGCAACTAACTATAGAGGAATTTCTTTCATAAATAGCACACAAAAAGTATTTGCTTCTATTCTGTTAAACAGATTAACGACTTGGGCCAATAGACACCACATTTTAAGCGAGTATCAGTCGGGTTTTCGTAAAGGATACTCAACCTGCGGCGAAAGGAAAAAATGTATATATTCTTCATAGACTTTAAGGCCGCTTTTGACACAATTCTTCGATCAATTGCTCTATTTCTGAAGCTCAGTAACTGCGGAATTTCGACAAAAATACTCAGCGCAATAAAGGCTATGTTGAACACAAAACAGAACAAAACAGCAGTTTGGGATGGCAAGCAAAGATCGGAATTTTTTGATATCAGCATGGGCGTCAAACATGGTTGCCCTTTAAGCCCCTTCCTGTTTTCAATTTTTGTGGACGACATCACCACTGTTCTACCAGGAGGCGTGACTATCGGAACAGAAGTTGTAAAAGACCTCATGTATGCAGATGACATGGTGCTGCTGGCAGACTCCCAAAAAAATTGCAAAACATGATAGACTGCGTACAAGACTACTGCGAACTATGGAATCTTCGGATCAACACCGATAAATCAAAGGTCATGGTGATTAAGGATACGAGAGGACGCCCCTCGACTAGTGAAACGTGGTCCATAAATGGTTGCTTAATTGAAAATGTTTGGGAATATAAGTACCTGGGAGTACTGCTAACGCCGAATATGAGTTTCGATAAGCACGTATTACAACGACTTCACGATTCCAAGGTAGCGATAAATACCACATGGAATGCCTTTTTTGCAAAGAAGGATGTAAAGTGCAGTACAAAATATAAGCTCTTCGAGGCCACAGCGAGATCAGTAATGTGCTATGCAGCTCCGGTTTGGGGACACTTGCAGCTAGACGACGTGGAAAGACTTGTACCCACTTTCCTGAAAAGGATTTTCAAATGGCCAAAGAACACGCCACACTACGCCATTTACCTTGAAACCGGTTATATAAAGACGTTGAAAATGCATTTCTCTTATATAAGAATAGTCATGAACCTCAGCCCTCATAGACTCCCAAAAATTGTAGCAATGCATCTCTTGCATAGTAGATCGCCTAGCGCATCAAATTGGCGTACAATTATCTTTGGAAGACCTAAATTCTTGGAATGACAAGCACAATTAGATACTGGAAGGCCTGGCAGTAGCAGCACGAACGAGATTCATAGATCAGGCAAGATGCAGTGGAACCCGAGCGTACTACAAGAGCTTGAAATATGACATGGAAGTTCAAAACTATTTCTCTGACACTCTCGGCTCACAGGCAATATCCGTGATATTCAAAGCGAGAGCAGAGGTGTTGCATTTCAACTATAGGCCATACCAAGGTATACTTAACAAGGTAGTCGCACTCGCTCTCTTGCTACTTCTTATTTCATTCACATGCACACACTTTACACTTATTTCACAAGAAATTTTACACAAAGAGCAATATGGAGGCACCACTGCTAAAAATAAAAAAAACGAAAGTCTGTCACAAAATTAAGAAGTAAATCAAGAAAATTTCGTGCGCGGAGATGCGTCGCTCTCAACTGCTGCCAACAGACTGACATTTAAGAAGGAAGCAAAGAGAGCGAGACTACCTTTTTGAGTATACCTTGGGCCATACAGTACGGGAGATAATACAGAGTGCAGCATGTGTAACCTACATGAAAGGAAAGACACTTTCAATTTAATAGCAGTATGTCCGGTGCTTAAAGAAATCAGGCAAGCACACTGGAGAACCCAATTAATAGGCATGGACAAATTCGAGAAAATACTGAACGGAGAAAATTGGGTTGTGTTAGCAAACTACCTCAAGGAAGCACTTCAATATAGGCATCAAATCATTGATGAAGATTTTTAATATAATACATATAAAAAGAAAAGAAAAATAATCCTAAGTCTTATATTACATTACATTAGATTTAGTCAATTAATTTTGTAACTGGCTGACGGCATCTCTTGTCAATCGCTAAATATGGCACAAAATAAAAACCTACTACTACTACTACTACTGAATCTTGACTTGCTAAACTCAATTTTATGCTTCAGGTAAAAAAATTATTTCATATTACTAGTATTAAAATGTCCAAAAAGAAATGTAAGTATTTTATTTACAGTTACGAGTTTCGTCGATGATTGAACAAATGTTGCCTTGATTATCAACTTTCTTATAAATATTTTAAGTTAATTGAGACAATGAACACCAGTGACAAGAAACAGAATTACGTTGAAATTGATGAAAAATAATCTTTAATAAAAAGAAGACTGAAAATTTCTTCCTTTTTCCAGCTTTTTTGCCCAAAATTTCAGCTTTTTTTCGACTTTCTTTCAATAAAAGTGGGCAACACTGCTTGACCAACTCAACGTGTCACGACCATTGATTAAGTGCTCATCTCTAACTCTGACTGCTCAAAACAATTGAGGGACTTTCTGTCCTTATAAAAATGGCTTTCCAAGGGTTTCTACTGCAGACCCGTGCCACTTTAAGTCGTGTAAGCTTTTTAAGTTAACTAACCTTTCCTATGCTAATACAAAATTCATTTAGTATTTAACGGAGGTGACGCCGCCGCCCGCCTTGCGTTTGCGTAAACTTCATCTGGTCATGGGCAATGAGTCTTGCGATTTGGATTCCGCTGTCTCTGCACTCACTTTGGCCTATGTGTATGCCCAACGTCATCAGCAAAATGATTATGTGCCTATACTAAACATACCACGGATGGATTATCCCCTAAAAACAGAGGTGGGCCATATGTTGGGCAAATGTGGCATATCCCTAAGCATGTTGCTGTTTCGTGATGATTTGCCCCAGCAATTGGCACAAGATTTTCAAATTATATTGGTGGATCATCATGTCAGTCCTTTGGCTAAGCAGGTTAAGGAGATATACGATCATCGTCCAGTGGATATGACTAATTCAGAGGTTAAACTGCTGCCAGAGGATTGTAAACGTCAAATTGAGCCTGAAATAGGATCGTGTGCCACTTTGGTGTGTGAACGCTACTTGGAGGAGGAAAAACCGCGTTCCAGCCAGGTCAATGAGTTGCTATATGCCACCATTTTGCTGGACACGGTAAATTTCTCGCCCACAGCCAAACGTTATGCGGAACGTGATGTGGCCATGGTGGAAAAGCTGGAGGAAATGATGGATTTTAAAAAAGAGCAACGTCAGAGTTTGTTTGATGAACTGGTGGCCGCTCGAGCGGATATAAGTCAACTGACGCTGAAAGAGGTGCTAAGCAAGGACTGTAAAACTGTAAAGGGACACAGCTAAGGGTGCCACTGGCAGGATTACCCATTTTGGTAAAAGATTTTGTAAACAAAGAGGGAGCTGCGGAGGCAGTAAGGGAATTTGCCCATGGAAGCCCACTCATACTAATGCTGGGGATGTACGTGTCACCCGAAAATGGACAAGTGCAAAGGGATGTGGGACTGATTTCAATGAAGGCCTCAAATCAGCAGCTAATGGAGCGTCTGAGACAGGCACTTGTTCAATGCCAGACCCCAGATTTGCAATTGCGTCCACATGAAATGGAAATCAAGTTTATGCAAGGACACTTTCTAAGTCAGCAGAATGTACAGGCCACACGCAAGCATATTTTGCCTGTGGTCAAGCGGGTCCTAGAGGAATGGGAAAGGGAAATCAACAACAGCAGCTGTGAATGCGATGAGGTTTACTTTTTCAAGGAGAAACCCAAGTTGGGGTTGTCCTAAGGCGAAAACAAAATAAGGGGGGGGGTAAACCGCGATTTTTAAGGCAACAAGGGTCTTTTAAAATTTTATAGGAGGTTCAACCAGGTCTGTGCAGACCTTTTTCATATAAAAGAAAGGTATAATTTTTGTTTTGGATTAAAGAAAATCCGTCAATGACTTCCTAGACGCGGGTATTGAGAACACAACGGCACGAATTAAACCAGTTTGATCGGTAAAGTTTCAAAAAAAGCAAGTAAAGAGGGAAAAAAAGGTAGGAGCGATTGGAAAAGTGCAAATGGGGTTCAAAAAAAGCAAATGATAAGAGGAAACACAGAAGAAAAAGAAGAAGAAGAACAAAGAAGAAAGATGCGAGGGCAGAGAGAAAAGGCCGAAAACGTAGAAGACGACGACGACACAAGAAGACCGGCGAGGAAACGACGCGAAAAAGAAAAAAAAAAGAAGATAAAGAAAAAGCGAAAAGAAAACGCGGGCTAAAAAAAACGTTGAAGAGGCATGTAAGGCGGAAGGTAGAAACGTGTGCAAAACGAAAGTAGGTGGAGGGAAGAAAAAAAAAAAAAGAAGAGAAACCGAAAAGAAATATTTGGGCTAAGGCGGAAAGGGAAACGAAGTGGGGGCCGCAAGGAAAGGGCGACAGGACGAAAACCCTAAAAAGATTAAAGAAGGGACACAAAGAAAAAGAAGAAAGCGAGGGGAAAACGTGTCGAGCAAGCGACGAGGCCGAGGCTAAGTAAACCGCGAAACCAAAACGAAAAAAACGGGAGGAAAAAAAAGAAAAAGGGAAAACAGGAAAAAGAGCGTGCGTAAAAAGGAGAGAACAGTTCAAAAGAAAAACCGGTGGAAAAACCATGAAAAACGATGGAAGAGGACAAAAAAAGCCGCAACCGAGTCGAGATGTATTTAGCCAGTATTTGGTACACAAAATATAGTAGTACGGCAAAAGAGAAAAATCTGTTGTTCTCATCTCTACACATTATAATAGCACCGTCGACTATGAAGTCATCGAAGAAGCCATTTCAAATTTTGGACTACAATATGTATAAGTCGAGCGGACACCATGGATCAGATGGTTGGCGGCTACACATCCAACGGGGCAAATCCATCGTCCATTTACATTCAGCCAAATTGGGGCATATCAAGAGGAACGACCGAGAGAGTCTTCCTTATGGAATTGGCAGAACAGCTGTGTTCCTTACAGGAACGAGAGCAACGAATCCATGAAGTGGTATTCAACGGTAAAAGCAGCTTATCGTGAGGGTAATTTCTTAACTATTCAAATAAATAAAAAACGTCGAGGTAGCTAGGTAGAAGATCAACCGCCCAGTTTGAGAAATGAAAAATATAAAGAGAACTTTATGTTTGCAAAACACGGTTGTCAACAGCGTCACAAACAAAAGGATTAATGGTCGTAGATAATCTATTTATCTTAATAAAAAGATAATTGTTAGCAAAGTATAAAATATGTTTTAATGTTACGTGTTTTTACATTAATCAATTTACACAATTATTACGATATCTGCCTGGCTAGTTTTCATCCACGGGCAGCGTCTTGTTGCTATCACGATATATGTTAACCTGTCCACGCAGATCCTCATTCTCCTCCAAATCATCCAGAAACTCATGATAATCATATTTACTACGCTCATCCGTCTTCTCATCAGCCAAATGTTTAATCTTCCACAAACGCTGACTGAGACGTGCCTGTCGATCGTAATGTTTGCGCACCAAAATCACCTCTGGCACCTGATCGGCGGGTAGTTTCTCAAACTCTGGATCATTTATGTTGGCCTCTCCCGTATTATAGCCCATGGCTGAGTCACCCACCTTTAGCAAATGTCCCAAATGAGAGCGTGTGTGTATGGGATTATCATTAATGCCCAATTCGGAGGCACGCACCACCCACACATCGCAGAGTACATGCTTAAACGACAGCTGACCCTGACCGGGATACGTTTTGCGATCCTTGTCCAATATAACATCAATATCCATTACCACATACTCCACCAGCTGCTTGGGATTGCATATAGCCTCAAAGGGGGCTCGGAAATACACCTGAGTGGTTAGTTCAGCTATTTGGGCCGTCAAAGGATCTATCAAATGTATACTACTGGACACACGATTGACCAAACACACCGGCGACAAATTCCCCAGCTGATGGCGTATCTTCTTGGACAAACACACCGCACTGTCCTTGGACACCGGTGCTATTTCCACCGACCAATTGTACTTGTAATTGTAATTGTTGCTGTGTATATCATGGGATATCAGCCTTTTCGAGGTGGTCACCTTGCCTGGAACCATAGTCATTAGAAAGTCCACCATGCGACGTGCATGATTCTCATTCGCATAATAGAAATCCAATCCTCCATGCTCCGGCTTTATGCCCAAAGTGTTTTCGTGTGCCTTATGCTTGAGTATTAACTGTTCCAAATAGTAGAATGTTTTCTTGTTCTCCGCCCTTTGACGCACTTGCACCAAACAGCGCCAAAAGTCTTTGGCCTCCGTGCGATGGCAATCGTTGCACATTTGATTCTGCACCGTAAACTCCACCACAAACACCTGCTGCAGCACTGTGCCTCCCGTGATTTCGCCATGTACTGTCAACTTCACCTTAATACGCTTGGAATGCTGTTCGGTCCATATAAAACCAGCATCCACCAGCTTCACCTCCTTCAGCCCTTTCAGCTTCTTTAGACAAATGGCCAAAAGCTCGCGCGACTCAAGAGCCGCCTGTATCCATTCATTGGGTGGCTGTAGGTAACGTTCGCAGTTGCGACAGAAATGTAAGACCGCCTGTTTGGGTATATTCTCGGTGATGTCCACATGATTGCGCAGACAGGTTACACACATATTGGCCGGATTTGGTTGAATGGCCACGCCACACTCGCAGCACAGTATCAAAGCATTGGCGGCGGCTGCCGGGGTGGAGCCCAGTGGGCTAACGCCATTATAGTCAGCTTGATCCATTAGTTAAATGGTTCCTAAGCTGATGGCGAAATTTTAATCAAGTAAATTTTGGTAAACACGTGTAGTCAGTGATGACACTTTCATTTGCAAAAGCCACTATCGATAGTCCGCATAATATATATCGATTGCCGCTTTGTTCTCAACAAATCTGGGAATTTTTAAAGTTTAAAGCGTAGTATACACTTCCACCAAAGACTTGCCAAAACAAATAACTCCATATAAAAAAAACTCACAAAAATTTTTGTGCCAATGCCATTTGGCAGTCTCTTTTTGGCAGTCCACACTTCCAACAAAAAGGCCTCAATTAAATACCGATAAAATACTAGATCCGTATTTTCTGTATTGTTAATTGTTAATTGTTTATTGTACTGTTAAGTTATTAAGCTGAATCAAATCAAAGATAGCAAGGAATGGTTGTTGGGACAAATGTGGCAGCCGAAGATTTTTAAAACTACTTCAAAGAACTTTTAAATCAGCAGCATATAGCTCCGGATATTGAGTACGCGAGAAACTTATTCGAAATACCACTGCTGGATATTTGGATAATTGAATCCACGAATTCGAAGTACTTGCAAATAGTTGTTTACAAAATGACTTCACAAATCCTATTGTAATGGGGGACCTGAATATAAGACGAGGAGAACTACATGCTAGTCAAGGTCGTTGCCAGCTTTCCGGAAAGGTGGGGGCAGCTGTGACTGAACTTTTCTTAAATATTTCTTTAATTATATTTTTTAACATTAAATAATTAGATCAAGTTGCATTTGATATGAAATAAGAAACAATCTTCAAAATAATGGCGGAAAACTTAAGTTATAAATGAATAAGTGCATTTTTCGGGTCAAAATTTATGATTAAGTAAGCAGATGCAATAGTTCTTATACTGCAAGTACTTACCAATGACAATGTTTTGCAAACACGACAAAACTCAAAACTATTGCCTAAGCTGAAATGGATCGACGAAAGAAAAGGCAATCGGGGGTGCCACAGAAACCTTTCGACAAAATCTCTAGAGATTTCTGTGGCGCCCCCGAATACAATGATATATTGGCCTTGAGACTGCAAGCTAAAATGAGTGAAGTCCATTATCTGTCTACAGAGAGTTTTATAAAAATGATTAAAGAAGCTGCACCATCTAGGCACAAAGACTGCGATAAACTCCTTATTAAAAATCACTCTGGAATAATTCGAGACAGTGGCGTAGATAGGGGGGGGGATTAAGATGATCAATCACCCCCCCATTGAGTTTACAAATCGGAATTACAGGGGAAGAAATCAAAATTGAACAGACCAAAAAATCTAAGAACTTCACTTAATTTTGTAAAAGAAATAATTAAATAAATAAGATAAGGTTAGATGTATCTAAGGTTCTCTCAGAAACTTTTAAAAATTTCCTTCGATATATCGCGATTTATAAAGAATTTTCATTCAAAAAATTCGCAGGGTACATGATACATACATGGTTTCTTTTTAAATGAAGTTGGAATATTCAGGTTTTATACAAAAAATAAGTATATGCTATTCACCCGATGTCAAACAAATAATAAAAGTAATAATTTTGTACGTTCTGTACGCAGAACGACAGAAAAATCCTTTCGATAGAAGCACTTTCTAACAGCACATGAATATCAAAGCAAAGCCAAGGTGTTTCCAATTATATGAAATACTGTGACGAAAGGGTTGTCTGTTAAGCCCTCTGCTATTCGCACTTTACATCGATGACATAGTGCACTGGATTAGAGGAGGAATTTCGATAGGAGGAACACACATAAAAGTCCTCATGTACGCGGATGACTTGGTTCTGATGGCAGATTCGCCGGAAATGCTGGATGACGTCTACAACTACTGCTGTACTTGGGGTCTCACAATTAATATTGAGAAAACCAAAATTCTACCCATACGTAACAGCAGAGGAAGGATCATAAACGATGAAAAATGGCACATTACCGGTTTGGAAATAGAGAGATATCCTCCAATATGTCACTCAGCCACCATTTGCAACAGAAATATCACGATGCTATCAAAGCCCTCAACAGCACCTGGAAAACACTACTAAGTAACCCAAATGTGCTACATAACATAAAATACAGAATGTTCCAAGCTACCTGCAGCTCAATCTTAATATACGCCTCCCAGGTGTGGAGGAGAAGCTACTTCGCTTCTTTTATATAATAATTTCTTTGCCCGATACCCGTTTGGTAAAAACCATTGCCAAGGACTTACAGTCGAAAGGAACCCAGTGTTTTGAAGTCTGGAGCAGGCTTGCGGAGGAACACGGTGTTGGAGTCAGCATCAGCAACTCTGATTCGTGGGAAGAGGCGCATTCACAAATTGTGGAGAAAGTCAGCAACAGCTTTATGCTTAAACATATTCGACAGGCAAGAGCGAGCGAACACCGAATAATTTACAGGCAACTGAACTATTCCATGGGAGAAAAAAAACTACTTCAACAACCAGCACAGCCAAAACCAAATTTCCGCTATATTCAGAGCCAGATGCGAAATGCTAGATGTGAATAACAGACGTTACGCCAGGGACACGGAAGCCAATTGCACAATGTGCAATCTAAATGTGAAGGAAGACACGTGTCATTTCATTGGAGTATGTCCGATTTTAAGTGAAATCAGAAAACTATACTGGCAACAGGCACAGCTCTCATCGGAACAGGTCGTCATAATCTTAAATGGTGAAAACTGGAACAGCCTATATTAATATATAAGAGATGCATCAACCTACAGATGGCGCATACACAACGACGATTTTTAGATCAGTTAATGTTAGAAAAACACTTTTCGTATTATTACATGTACTACATACTAAAGCTGACGGCACACTGCCAAAGCTAGTTTCTCTTTTCCCCGATTTTATTCATACTTTTTTACGATTTATTTAAACTAACCTTTGTTAAATTATTGAAAAAAATAAAATCGCAACTACTATACTGTGACGAAAGGAAATTTCTGTCGTTCTGCGTACCATTCTCATTTTCCCATTTTAAGGTCCCACAGGCAAATAATTTGCCCAAATTTGGATGAAAGCTTGGCTAAATAGCCATGGTCGCAGATTATTGATGACTTACATCTAAAACTATTGTTTCACACTTAAATAAGTTGATCAAATAAGGCCGAGAAGTACCCTAATTTGGCCTATTTGAGTCAAACTTTTATTAAAATAAGTTGACGACATTAGTTGAAAAATTTGACAAAAATTGTGGAAGCGTTTGTAAAATTTTTTTTTAATTTTTAGACTGTAAAAAGCATTTGAGCTCAAATTAAAATTTCAAAATTTTGGTTTAAAGATAAACAGGCCTGTTCGCGTTTTCGATTTCGATCACATTATGCGAAATCGTAATTGTTAAATGTTCTCGCTTTCAAAAAACGACTGTGTTGTTGGTCTTATAACTTCAAAATCCCAATTATCTTCATTCGATCCTCTGGATGTCAAAAAGATTCGACCGAATTCTTGAATAGATTCTTAGAAAATCACAACCCTTACCGATTCCGATTAATCGGATTGGGATATGGGAACAGGCCTGAAAGATTTAAAAAAAAACCATGGCTGACCGGCGAAACTTTATTGCATGTTTATTTTTGATAGTTCGCTGTCCATCAAAGGAAGTTTTTGAGCTAAGGGCGACTTATACTAGTCAATTACCTTATATTTTTTGAAGTAAGTCGTTCAAATACTTATTTTTCATTATTTATTTGGCATTTGACGAAAAAATAATACATACATTTATTTTTATTATTTGTATTATACGTAAAATGTATGAAAAAAATTTTTTGAATGAAAATTCTTAATAGTTCGCGATTTATCGAAAGTCGAAAATAAAAAAATTTTCTGATAAAAGGCCGGAATACTACACTATTACCGATAACAATAAATAAAACTGGAAAAAACATAAAGATAAGCTATCTACGCCACTGATTGGAGATGTCAAAATTTTGGAGAAAAGGTTTTCATAGCACTAAGGAAATTTAACAAAACAAATGGAACAGATGATAAGAAAATATCTTCAAAAAATATAATAAAGTTTGTAAGAGTGCCAAGAAGAATTACTTTAGGAAAAGACAAATCAACTCTGTGCAAGACAGTAAGGACTGGGGGGGGTTGTAAAAAAAAAAATATAAAGTTGAAAGGGTGGGAAAAATTAAAATATAAAAAAGGAGACAAAACGCAAGCTTCAAATTATAGAGGAATATCGCTTATGAACTCTGTAGCTAAAATTATGATGGGAATGCTAAAAAGACAGACTGAAAGTATTTAATTTAATTTAATAAATAAATTTTAATTTATTTTTTTTTCACATATATTTTAAAAATTATTAAGTCATATTTTTTAAACAAATCGCCATGAAGTACTTATTGCCTCGTAATCGATAGGCCGATAACAAACAGCTGACTAATAATAAATTCTGGGTTTTAGACCAAAATTAACTCCCGTCCCAGAACGCAATACAATTTTAATGGATGGCTTCACTTCCTTACCCAGGGGCAATAGCTGAAACTGACGCAACATTTTGATCACAATGGTCTTCACCTCGTACAGAGCAAAACGCTGGCCAATGCAGTTGCGTGGCCCCGCGCTAAAGGGTATATAGCTATAGGCTGCTTTCCCTGTGGTTGTTGTGGACAAATGACGCTCAGGCCGAAAGCTAAGAGGTTCCTCATAAAGCTGTTCATCTCGTAGCAGTTGCCATATAAGCACAATCACATTGGTGCCGGCGGGTATCACACTGGAACCTGAGTAAAACAAACCGCTTATATTCATTTCTATTTCCTAGTTGGTCATAATTACCCACAACTAAACTCTGTTCCAGGCAACGTCCCACCGCCGGAATGGGCGGATACAGTCTTAAGGCTTCTTTGACAACGCAATTTAAATAGGATAAGTTGGCGAAATCAGCATAAATTACACCCCTTTGCAAGTCCGGGCCATAGTGAGTGTTTAGCTCTTGGAACAATTGCTGCTGCACTTCATCATGTCGGGACAGCAGATACAAACAAAAGGAGGCAGCTGAGGTGGTGGTATCATGACCCTCAAAAATGAAAGTGCTAACCTCATCGCGTATCTGTTGATCAGTCAAAGGTTTGCCCTCCCAGCTGGCTTTCAGTAAGGTGTCCAGCAAAGGACTTTTGCTCTTCTCTGTGTCCATTTCCTGCTTTAGTAGTTGGCGCCGCTGCTGAATAATAGAATCAGTGAACTCCCGAAGACATTTGATGCCCAATTGCTGCCTGCGATAGCCGCTGGGCCAGAGCAAATAGAACCATGGCCGGGGCAGCAAATGCGGACGCATAAACCGTGTGGCCAAAGTGTTGGTCACACTGCACAAACACACCAAAGATTAGCTTTAACTTTGCATTAAAAGTTCTAACTTGAACCTACTCTTTGACCGCCTGCACCACTGCCGAGCTCTCATCCAATTGGGCATTCACACTCACTCCCATTGCCGTTTCACTGATGATGTCCAAAGCGGCCAATCCCATAAATGGATATATATCAATCACCTCCAGGCCATTGGCCAAGGGTTGTAGTTTCTGTATCAGCACATTAATTTGTCTATCAAAGACCTCCACAAACTGTTCCAAGATGCCAAAATGAAAGGTGGGCGTAATGATCTTACGCATTGAATGCCATTTCTCTCCGCGACTCAAAAGCAAACCATTGCCCAACCAACCACGTAAGGCACCATAAATGAGGCTCTTGCGTAGCTGCTGTTGACTCAATAGCAAGGCATCCACATAGCTTGGCTCTGCGGTGACCAAAATCAACTGACCCGCCACAGTGGCCATAAAAGTGCGACCAAAACGCTGTACATACTGAGCAAATTTCTCATGAAGATCTAAAAGAAAGAGATGAGAGGATAATCACCAAACAGAGTGAGAGAGAGAGGCAACTTACTATCCGGCTGAAAGTCACGCATTTGCCAGGCAGCTCCTATCAGAGGCAGGCGGGAAACATTGGGCACTTGCCCCAGCAATTGCTGTTCCAGCAGGCGCTCCTGCTTCACAAGACGCAACAATAGATGCAGCAACCAGGCCAGAAACACGCTTATTAACAGTAACAGCAGCATGTTGTAGCCAGGTGTAAAGCAAAGGTCGGTTTATCTGGTGGGAAAACAGATTGGAGATTAAGATTCGTTAGAATAATACCTTTACCATCGATTGTGGTAAAAGAAGGCTTGTTAAAGTAGAATACAACAGTTAAGCGATCCATAATACCCAGTTTTATTAACCTAGATCGATATTTGTCCCATTTTGACGAAGCTTAAGGTTTTCGGTATATTTGTTGCGGGATGGTACACCCTCTTAAGGCCCGATAAGGGAACCAAATGTACCAATATTAGATACTGTCAGCTTTTAAAAGCATCATACACTTTCTAAGAAATCCATTATGTCCTCTTTCATTAACCTAGGTCCATATTTGTCAAAGTTGTGGGCAAGTATAGATCTTCATTATGTGTTGGGTTAAAACAGCCTCTTAAAGCCCTTAAAAGGTACTTTCAGACCTGGTTTTCGATTAAGTCGGGTTAAAAGAGTATAATACAGTTTAGTATAAATCCATAATTCCTAAATGTATTCACCTAGGATGATTTTTGTCGTAGTAAGAGACAGATTTAGGCCTTTTGCGATGGTACACCCTTTTAAGGTCCGAAAATGTTACTTTACCCATCGATAATGGGAAAAGTTTGCTTGTTACTAGATAATACAGTTTTTAAGAAATGCATAACGTTCAGTTTTATTACCTTTTTTTTTAAGTAAAAGGGAGTTTTGCGAGGTCTTTAGTTCTTTTTGGGTTGGTAACTCATTTTAAAGCTCTGCAGAGAAACATTATTTATTTAAGCCCCGTAACGAAAAAAAAAAAAAAATTCGTTTCGATACAGTATTTCATATAATTAGAAACGTAGGTAGGTAGATGGGTATATAGTGTCGAGTTACCCTAGGTGGCACTGACAAATTTTGAAAAAAAGACAACTTACAGCAAAGCTTTCGGATCAAGGTATACTAAACAAGGTAGGCTCACTCGCTCTCTCACAACTCCTTTTATTTGTGTCAAAGAGAGCGAGAGAGTAATATATTTCAATACAAAGCCTACTAAGCTACTAAGTAAAACACAAAAAAATTCGTCCGCGTAGATGCTCCGCTTACAACAGTTGCTTACTGACTGAAATTTAACAAGTTGGCAAGAGAGTGAGGTGAGTAGGCCTACCTTGTTTAGTATACCTTGTTTCGATGAAACCCACAGCATGGCAGATTCTTCTGGACTTAAATGATGGTAGGTCTATTAGGCGTAGTCTCTGTTCATAGGAGGGTAGGTCGAGGAGGGTAGGTGGTGTCCCAGTTTAGGCCACGAAGGGCAAAAATTAGAAGCTATTTCTAAACTGTTTCGATTTGATCCTGGTAAATTTGGTAATTCGGAGACCAGAGACAGAAACAATATTCCTGATTTGGTTGCACCAGTGAGATGTGAAGGAGTTTGGTGGTGTTAGGAGTTAGTTTGGTTGAATTTTTTGGACCATCTCTTGATAAATCCAAGGATCGGTTCGGTTAACAGTAAAATAAATGGAATTCCAGTTTTTTTTTTTAAACCTGTAAAAACCCTGATAGAAAGAGACCAAAATTAAAATAAAGATTGATTAAGTTACTTGCAGCGGAGCTAGTCACACGCTAATATTCTTTTACGAAATATCCACTTTAATGTAAGGTATGCGGAATGAATTACGAACAAAAACTTTCACAAAAGGGGAAAATATATTTAATGTCCGAGAAACTTAAATACTTAATATGTTTTTATACTATACACTTTAAACTATTTTAACAAAAAAAAATTTCAGACCAACGAGCCTTCCTTATATTTTGGGGAACTTTGCGCATCTTCTTCTGAATTCCGCTTGTATCGATTTTCGCAAGCTACCTTTTGATTTTTGAGATCAAGCAATTGATGTTTTTAGGCTTATATCCTTTGACGTAGACCTTTCTTTTTAAAATGGCCCAAAATTATTCGATTGGCCTTAGTTGGGGTACATTTAGGGGCTTTGTAACTTGGGTACATATTGTATGGGGGAGAATGGAGGGTTTTGAGCCGGTGGGTTTAACCAATAAAAAAAAAAAAAAAATAAAAATTTTTTATATATTAACTCCTTCTTATTACCTATCTTTTGGCACTACTTAATATAAAAAAGGGGCTCTAGTGTTTTTTGGCATAGTGAGTAGGTGCTAAATCAGGCCAAAATACCGTGTTGTCATCGGAAGAAGGTTAATAAAAAAATTTTTTAAGCACTGAAAGGCAATGGTCTTTGTAAATCTTGGTATTTACCGGGAAGCGAAACCGGTTCTGAACCGAACCGCCTTTTTTCGCTCGTAAACCGAACCGTAAACCGAACCGGTGTGTTTATAAAAATGCTGAACCGAACCAAAAACCGAAAAATAAAATGGTTCGGTTCGGTTCATTTCAACTAGACATTGAGTTACCAATTGATTAACCATACTGAGCCAAATCGCAGCGCATTAAAATATGATAAAGATATATTTCGGACCAATCGAGCTCTGTAAAATCAAACTATAACATACTCAGTACCCCCAAAGTTTGTATATATCTTATCATTTTAAATAAAAAGCCACAAAATGTGGCCAGTGCTACCCAACATAATTGTTTGTTTTCTTTATAACTCGTCCGATCGATCCGTATCATCTAATCTTAACCACCTTTGTCAAATGGATGAATAATCTTAATTACTAAATATGGCTACATATTATGTCGTTGCTGATCATGAATATTTATAAAATTTATAGGGTCGGAAATGATTCCTTCTCCGATACATACTTTTGCACAAAATTACAGAGTAAAAATACGTGGAAAAGCTAGAGTTGTTGTAAAAAAGCTAAGAACACCAAATTTCTTAGGACCCAAAATTGGAACAGGCCAAGTCTTGATTTTGTTACCTCTGCCAGGAATCAAACCTGCTATAAGAAGAAGGAAAAAAGCTAGCTAATTCTCATTTAGTGTTAATATACAACAAAATTCAAAACGTTAATAAAAACATAACGGATAATTCTTTGAACCAGATAAGTAAAGACGAGTTGGAAATATAAGGACTAATTTTCATCATAAAGTAAAATATCGTTTGTTAATTGAAGCGTTTGATGGCAAAAAGCGTTTACCTGAAGATAAATATTGGAATATTTATCAGGAAAATCAACTTAAGCAATTCCAGCCACACAAGTGTCAGTAGAACGAGCATTTCCCGCACTGAAACTTGATTTATCAGACTTAAGAGGCAATATCGATGAAACTTTACTATAAGATATATTATTACAAAATCTTAACTAAAATTCCATCATATTGAACTTAATTTTAGTTCTTTAAACTCTATATATCTCCTGTTGTTTTGAAATGCAATCAATCGAGTGGAAATATCTTCATTAAATAACACAGATTTAAAGATATCGTTATGTTATCAAAGCAAATTTTGAGATTAATAAAAATGAACTGTTAATTTTATACTAACTAAAAACCTGACTAAACAACCTAAACCTAACCTAAATAATCTGACTAAATGTATTAAAAATATATTTCTTTAGTTCGTTAAATGAATACAGCGCAAACCGAACCGAACCGAAACCGCGGTTCAGTAAGCCCCAAAAACCATGTAATGAACCGAACCGGCGGTTCAAAAACTGTGTGAACCACTGAACCGAACCAGTCCTTATTTCCGAGCGGTTTGCATCCCTGTGTTCAGGAAACAGTAGGCACGTTTTTTTAACATTTGATTACTCTCATGTCTTAAATATAATTTTTTTATAGTTTTGTCACTCACATTATATTTTTTTGCAATATGATTTTGCTGTGCAACCCACAATTTCAGCCTTTAATTTATTTCATTCCGTATATCTGTAGCTTATACTAAACCTCTGTGCGATAATGCACAAATTTTGTTGATTTAAAAAGCAATTCAAGCGAACGATAATTACAATTCCAGCTGCCAAACCAACAGGCGGTAATTAATAACATTTTGATAAGATGATGTCGCACACATGTTTTACGGTCAGCGTGCAGGTAATTTTACCTGCAATTATATTTAAAAACCTTTATTTGTATCAAAACTTTTAAGGTTCCCCATGTTGCAGCATTCATTATTGATATTTCAAAATGTAAAATTACATAACAGGCCATTATATTTAAATTCAAAATTACTTAAAATAAACTTACCCATGAGATTCTAGTTAGAGTAGCACTGCAATTGGTGTTTCAACAGCAAATATATACGATTACTCCACAGTTGTTGTCTAGAACCACATAACATTGACTAAGGGTGGGGGTGAAGGAAGCCAGAACAGCTGTTAAAAAGCTTTAAGCAGCTGTTCCTGCCTCATACATATGCATGAAATGCTTTTGCACTTTTTCTGCTTTGGATTTATTTACATCGATATCGGTCAGTCCCGAAAGTTCATCTCAGGAAATGGTAATGAATTGTTATTTAAATGGTTAATGATTTCTGTTTTGCAGATGCAGCAGTTGAACGGACAAGGCGACCCACGAAATAGACGATAAAAAGATGAATGTAGAGCGCCCAATTAGGAACACAGATGGTAAATATCTCACGACCGGTATGGATCAAATGCATAGATGGAGTTTCCATTTTGCAATGGTTCTCAACTGTGAGATATCCAAGGCCGCATGCCGTCCACTAAGCTCGAAATCATAACTGCCAGACAATCGCTGCTCGACCACGGCATATCTAAGGAGTTCTTCAAGTGCCAACCGGCCACGGAGGTTATACAACGGTCATGGGTTACTGGGGAGCTTCCCTCGGAATGGCATTTTGGTGAAAATTCCCAAAAAGAGCGACCTACGCGAATGCGTTAACTGGAGCGGGATCTGTGTGCTGCACACTATTTCAAAGCTCATAGCAAGAATCGTTTTGGAATGCCACCAAAAAAAACAAACCGGTTTTATTATATAACAATCCAAAAAAACCCCCCAAAAAATAATAATAAAAATATATTAAAAAAAAAAAAAATTTTAAAATAAAAACTTTTAATGTTTTTTGGAACCACCGGAAAAACTAAAGTAATTGTGAGACATCATAAGTGAAGAGAAAACAGGATTCGTCATGTTTATTAAACCACCCATTTATAAAAACAAAATATATATAATATTACAAATCATTTTTTAAGAACGAAAAAGCTTTGGAAAGGGGTTTGACCGGAAACAACGGAAAACCAAAATAATTTTATTAGTAAAGGAAATATCAAATGTCTCCGTTATCAGTTCTTAGTTGTTTTGGAAAACATAGCCTTAATAGTAGTCGATCAGCACTAGAACGCATTCGCCGTTCGGCAGTGGTCCGAGCAATCTGCCGAATATCCACTACCTGTCCTGTCCATCGGTGCCGGATTCTCTGTTTGTGCTACGATGATGCATTTCATGCATTTCATTACGTCCTCTCTGCCTCGCGGTCTATTCTTGGCCACCACACCTTCCTGCCTTGTCGATTGGTATGACATCCAAGGCACAGGCTCCCACACAGATGTTTAAGAATACTTTGCAATCATAATTAAGATGGACCCTCATATGGCTAGTTGCAGTTCCAAGTCAATGATAGTCACTAGTGCTTCCTCAGCACAGCGAAGTCAAACTAATACCCAAGCCGAGCTTGTGCAAAAGCACAAGCAGAAATCGTAGAAGGAGCATTCAAAATGCCAAAAACAGATCCGATAAGCCACATTCCAGACAGAATTGCTGCCGTTCTTACGGGAGTCAAGGAAGTATAACGGTTGTATGAAAGACATATTGCTAAGAATAGAATACAAATTTGACGTTAATGTTTATTATAGAACATCTGATCTATTCTGCTGACGGACTAAAATCTGCAGAAGTATTGCTCCGATGTGGTTATGCACGGACTTCACTTGAAGCGATCCTCCAATTTTATTATTCAACATGTTGTGGCTTTGACAAATCGCCGATATTGTGGTTTCAAGTGGCATGCATCAGCTGGTTACCAATGGAAGGTGGATGTTTCCGTGTTCCCGGTTTTGCGCGAATTTAAAAGGAATATCTATGTAAAGGTCAACCATAGGGAGAAGCAAGATCACCACCCCACTTGTCAACGAGCTAGAGCCGGTAAAATAACCGTGTGCGTTTTCTTCTATGCCGACCATCAGCCTGGATCTTAACTCGTAACCCATTACAGTTATAATAATATAATAGAATATTATTTTATGGCTGGGAAGATTTGTACGTATAGGAGGAAAAGAAAGAGAAGAAGGGTAAAGTTAATAGAGATGTAGGGCAAATCGGGTAGCAGCCTCGACTGGGTGGGTCCATAGATCTAGGGGAGTAAGCGTAGTGTAGTTTAGGGGACATTTAAAGGGGTGGCTTGTGCACACTTAGGGCATTCGTCTACTATATCTAAGCTTATGCGCGATAGGTAGTTGTTGAGGAGCCTGCATTTTTCATAGAGAAGTCCTCAACAGGTG
>JAEIFU010003372.1:0-29407 GCA_018904235.1 Lordiphosa stackelbergi | reverse complement strand
ATATTGTCTATTTCCTGTTTGCTTGTCAAAGGTCCTTTCGGGCTTTGTCCTGCGCCTAATAATAGTTGTTGTTTTATTACCTCACATTACACATACACACACACACACACACACACACACACACACACACACACACACACATAAAAAAGAAATCTCTTGTATTGTAGTTGTCCTTCATTCTGGCGTTTCAATTGAGTGGAAGGTCCTGGTTGCTATCTGCTTATAGCTTATAAGCTCGTTTTTGGTCTTAGTTGGCTTTTCCAAGGTTTTTTTCATCACCTAACATCCGTTTTTTGAGTGGTGGCTGCCAAGATGTCCATTATGTTGATGATGTCCTTTGACAATATAATTGGAACTGTGCTTTATTAATGGGAGCCTGTGGCACAGCGGCGTGTAATGGTTCAGAGTTTGCCTATGTTATTCAATGGATATCGTGGCAGGACAAGTTGTGGACTTTGTTTTGTCTTCTATGTGTGTGTGTGGCTTGAATGGAGATGCTTGTGCTGGGTTTTGTTTCCTAACCAAATTTGCTTAAATGCACTAGAAGGGAAAGAGGCTTGGAGTATTTCTTGTGTTTGCTGATTGTACAGATATCAGTTTTCCAGTTCTATTTTAACATTGAAACTTATTATCTTGCGCATATCAATATCCTTATCAGAAATCGAAACATCTGGCCCATCATCAACAGGATTCATTAAAACTAAATGCAATCAAATATAAAGACCTTTCGAAATCACAAAATCGACAAAACATGACATGCATGTCCATCCAACCAACCCCCGAATCAATCCAGCAAAAATTCATCTGCTTCCAACCTGGGAAATCAAGATACATATTAAGCAGACAGGTCTGACGGTGCATAATTTCCTGTTGTTTATTCATAAAAAGATATGAAGTGCTGGTCATATTACAAATAAAATGTCGGCCTCAACTGCTCGTTCTCGCTTCCTTTGCGTCATGTAATGCGTTTAGCCCAAAAATCGCCTAACCACAGATGGAAAACGCTGGGGGGTAGGATGGATAGTGCAAAGTTTCCTTCTTGGATTTCGATTTCAAGACGGAACAACAACAATTGAATTTGTGTTGAGTGAAAAGGTTTAATTTTCAGCTGGATATGCGATGTTCGAGGGGTTTAAAAGGGGGGGAAGCCAATACGTATGTATGAAGAGTTCTTCTTATTCCGAGTGGGATCGTGTGTCGCCTGTTGAGGAGTAGTTATGGGGGCTCGTCTAGGCATGTTATGGATAGATTGGCTAGGATTTCCATTTTTCTATACCTTGACATGCATTGACAGTGACACTGACACGTGTCGAGGGCTGAAAACAGCAACCACCTCTGCTGGCCAACATTGTCTGTTTTGCTAGTCTTCTCGCTAAGTTATGCGGCTAACTATCAACTAGTTCAATTACAACAACAACAAACATAACGAAAAAGTAATAATTGAACCATATAAAAATCTAGATAGGAATTACATGGCGATTCTTGGGGACTTACAAAAGTTTGTTAGGTTTGGTACTATTTAAGTTTCTTTTGAAAATTTCAAAGATTTCAGACTATGGGAAAATATGTATATTTCAGATGTCTCGGAAGTTTCTAAAGATTTTTGTATAAACGATTGCGCTTCCAACTAAACTTGGAATGTTTTATTTGCTCAAGGACAAGAATACTATCAACACGAGAGAGTTGGGTTAAAGTCATTATTTCGACTTGATTTCACCAGTACTTCTTCTTTCTCTCTCTCTCCCTCTTTCTAAAATGTGCGATGTTGGATGTAAAAGGCAGGGGGTATGGTGCTTGGTTCACTTTTTTGTCACATAACTTGAGAACCGCTCATCCGATCTTTAAAATTTTTCGGCAAATCGATTCATTTTGCTAATTTTACTAACTATCTTATTACAAATCGTCTTTCTTCAAACGGTAGGAGCTATAACGTTTTTTCCAAATTGCGGGGCGGGGAGGGGCGTGGCCATAATTAGAAACAAACTTGATCTGAGTGCAGATAAAAGAAGCATTTGTCCCATACATGTTAAACCTCTATCTCTTACCATCTCTAAGATCTAGGTGTTCATACAGACAGACAGACGGACGGACGGATCAAGAATATATATATACTCTATAAGGTCGGAAATTCCTTCTGCCTTGTTATATTATTTGCACGACTTTAGTATAGCCTCTTTTCATCTACGAGTAATTGCATATATATTAAAAACTATAGTTTTCAAGTTTGATTGTGAAAAACTTGTTTTAAATATATTTTTCAAATTATTGTCAATTTTATAATTTTCAGATACCATCTAAAAAAAAAGATGTCTTTGATGCGGACCCACGAATCCATCCAGTACATGATTCTTGAAAAGCGATAGCGCCGATCCTCAAGGCCATGCGACATCGAATAAACAAATAGTGGTCAGGTGGGACAATGTCTGGGCTATGCGGCGGGAGGGGTGGGACTTCCCATTGCATCGGTTCATGGTATGTAATTGAGTTCGGTAGAGTTGCCCTGTGATTGTTGTACCAGCTCATAGAACACCACGCCCAATTGGTCCCACAAATTACAGAGCATGACCTTGCCACCGTGAATATTCGGCTTTGGTGTCGATTTTGGCCTACAAAAATAGACATATTACAAAAACGATGTTGTTGACACTTAAGCGAATCGATACATTCTGAAAAAGAATGCTTGATGATGAGTCTTCAAAATGAAACTGGAAAAGAAGATTACCCACGGATAAATGTACCCTTGCGAACGTGTCGCGTATCCAAGATATATAGTTGTTTTCATGACCGCTTGGGATTGATTTGATCCCTTGGATTGATTTTTTTTGAGTGTACATATTTATCCTGGAGCCGGTGTGGCCTGAAGCAATAGTGTGTTGACTGCTGGGCGGAGGTCGTGGGCTCGATCCTTCGGAACATAAAATAATAAAGGTTTTTTTCTTTCTTTAAAAATTAGCTTTTATAGATACGGTCACCTTCACCAGCTAGTGGCGCCAGCTGTGAAGTAACTAGCCATGAAAAAGCAAACTTTGCCGTTCGGATCCGGCGTTAAACTGTAGGTCCCTTTCTTGTGCGAAAAATTTAAAGCACACACGCCCAAAGATTGTGAGAAGCTTGGCTGGCCCCTGTGAGGCGCTAGCCAATACTACCACAGTTTTAAATTGCATCCATAATGATTTGGATCATTCTACATTAAGGGGTCATCGAACACTTAGACAAAGGGTAGCCAGGAGTTTTAAAAGCAGCGCTTGGAAGACATATACAAATCCTCCAGTATTATTTCGGCAAAAACAATCACAAGAAAATAGAAAGAGAATCACGATTTTGTTTGTGTGTGTGTGTGATACTGCTGTCTGATGCGCAGGTAGACTTTAGTTGGAGTGAACGAGTAGAGAGAAAACATCTCAAGTGGTTGTTTGTTCTTCTGCGCCCGATGCTTTGAGTACGCGAGCTGTACTAAGCCGCCAACAACCAATTCTTAGCTCGGAAAGAAAGACCGTAAAGACCGTATACGCGTTTGAATATATAACTTTGCGTCAAACAACAACGAATGCGTGGCTTGCGGAATGTGGTTTCACACAATATAGGAACACAGCTCTGTACCTCCGAATGTTTGTATATATCTGATCCTTTGTAGTCAGAAGCGATACAAATTGGCAAGAGGATATAAAGTGTGAAAAGATTACCCAATGCCGTTGCGGCTTGTGGGAGCAGCCTATGGCCTTGGTTTTCCATATAACTCGACTGAGTTTATCCGAAATTCATCATTCTTTTGGGGAATCTATTAATAACTATGATTACGCATATTTGCGTAAAAGATTCCCATCTATCTGGGAGATATGACTTTCTCCAATAGGGCGGCAGGAAAAGATGTAAGATATGTTAGTGTGGAAAACACTGTGGACGCTTGAGTCGGTGGCACTGATGCGACACTGAAATGCCTGTCTCTTGTAGATGAGCACATTTTTTTCGTTTAAACCTCCGTTGTACACCCGGGTCTGGCCAGACTTTTTCGACTTTGAACGTAAATTTAACACATTTCTATTATAGCTAGCGACTGGCCTTCCAGGTAGCTTCTCAAATTCTAATTCTCTATCGATTTATGCATATGAGGATTTTAAAAAGGATCCATAGAACCGGTGAGTAAAGATTTAAAAAGTTACACCTTCGGTTGTACACTTCGGGTCTGGTTGGACCTATACAAAATGTATGGAAACATATGGAATATAATGTATTTTTACTATGTTGCCTGTTTTTGATACCCGTTAACAGAGTAAAAAGGGTATACTAAAGTCGTGCAAATGTATGTAACAGGCAGAAGGAATCATTTCCGACCATATGTAAGTATATATATTCTTGATCAGCATCAACAGCCGAGTCGATTTAGCCTTGTCCGTCTGTCCGTCCGTCCGTCCGTCCGTCTGTCTGTAAGGAACACCAGATCCGTAGATGGTAAGAGATAGAGGCTTGACATGTATAGGACAAATGCTTCTTTTATCTGCACGCAGTGATCAAGTTTGTTTCAAATTTTGGCCACGCCCTCCTGCCCCCGCAATTTGGAAAAAGTTATATCTCCTACAGTTTTAAACATGTTTTTTTATGAGTAACGGGTATATCGAAGTCGGTTAGAGCCGACTTAACTTACGCTCTCGTTTTTGTTGGGAACATGCTGATCAGGAGATCTGCAAGAGTGCTATTTTTTGTTACTGCATCAACACTCGCTTTTAAATGCAAAGTGATCGCACCTGGGGCCAACGAGTCAAATACGCACTCTTTCTGTTATTGGTATTTTTGCAAATGAGTCTCTTTTATGCTCGTTTGTAAAAGTGGCGACTTTGCTATGATCGGCCTCGTGTTGATGTCGTTGTCGTGTTGCATCTGTACGCACTCGCAGGGACAATACTTATTTTTACTTAAAGAGAACGGAGAGGAGTGCGCAAAATACTCGGTGCTCCCCAGCACACATACTTTAAATACTTATGTATGCATAGCGTATTCCTCTTCGCCATGATGCAATAAGGTAGTCTCGTCGGCAAAAGCTGTCCCTTAGTGAGTGTGAATGAAACGGCAATAAAAATATGTTGATTAACCCCGAACATCAGTCCGTGGGGCTTGCAAAAATAGCATATTGTAATAAAAGAGTTGAATTAGTTTGCATATTTTTATTTATCTTAATTTTGTATTTAAAGTTTCGCTATTAATAATTTGGAATTGGCAATTAATCTTTGTTTTCGATTTTGAACAGAATTTTTTCTTTAATTTCGATAAAATTTTCATATTAATTTTGAAATAAATTTTTGTTGTTGCGTAAGGGTTAAAACATTAAGAAAAATTCTCCGCACGCAACCTCCTGCGTCAACAAGCAAGCATGCACTGAAGCTAAGGGACAAAACGAGTTAAAGTTAGTCGACGACTACCTCATGATACAATAAGTATAAGGCATGATACAATAAGTCATGATACTCAAGTATAAGGTAGTCTCGTCGGCAAAAGCTGTCCCTTAGCGTATGCTAGCAATAAGTGCGAGTGAGAAGCACAAAGTATAGTGAGTGTGAACGAAACGGAATAAAAATATGTTGATTAACCCCAACAGGTCCGTGGGTTTTAAAATAGCCTATTGTAATACAAAGAGGTGAATTAGTTTTTATAATTTATTTTATAGATTAATTTTGTTATAGTTTTATTTTAATAATTTGAATTACTAATTAATCTTGGTTTTGATTTTGAAGAAATATTTTTGTTCTTAATTCCAAAATATTATAATCTTGAAATAAATTTTTGCTGCTGCGTAAGGGTTAAAGCATTAAGAAAAATTCGTCCGCACACAACCTTCCTCGTCAACAAGCAGCATGCACTGAGCTAAGGACAAAAAACGATCTAGTTAGAATGAGATCGTTACCTTATACTTATTGTATCAAGGACAATAAGATAAGGTGTCCTTCGTCGGCAAAAGCTGTCCCTTAGCGTATGCTAGCAATAAGTGCGAGCAGCACAAAGCAGAGTGTGAACGAAACGGCATACAATAAAATATGTTGAAACCCTGAACAGGTCCGTGGGGTTTAAATAGCTATTGTAATACAAAGAGGTGTATTTTTTTATAATTTTATTTTATAGATTAATTTTGTTTTATAGTTTTAGCTTCTAATAATTTGGAATTGTCAATTAATCTTGGTTTTTGATTTGAACAGAAATAATTTTGTTCTTAATATTAAAATATATTATAATCTTGAAATAAATTTTTGTTGCTGCGTAGGGTTAAAGCACTAAGAAAATTCGTCCGCACACAACCTTTCTCGTCAACAAGCAAGCATGCACTGAGCTAAGGGACCAACACGATCATTAGCGTCATCCAGCCTACCTTAGACTCATGATCAAGAGTATAAGGTAGTCTCGTCGGCAAAAGTAGTCCTAGCGTGTTCTAAGCAATATTTGAGTGAAAAGCACAAAGTATAGTGAGTGTAACGAAATGGCAATAAATATGTTGTTAACCCTGAATAGGTCCCGTGGGGTTTAAAATAGCTATTGCAATACAAGGAGGTGAATTAGTTTTTATAATTTATTTTATAGATTAATTTTGTTTTTATAGTTTTATTTGTAATAATTTGGAATTGTCAATTAATCTTGGTTTTTATTTTGAACAGAAATATTTTGTTCTTAATTCTAAACATACTTAAAATCTGAAATAAATTTTTTTTGCTGCGTAAGGGTTAAAGATAAGAAAAAATCGTTCATTAATAATAACCTTCTTCGTCAACAGCAAGCATGCACTCGAGCTATGGACAAAACGATCTAGCTTCGGCGAAGACGAGACTACCTTATACTTATTGTATCATGGACTACCTTATACTTATTGCATCATGAGCGGTCCCATGGCGAAACGAGTGCCTTCGTAAGGTAGTTCACTTGGCTGGTTTCTGCTCTTGGTTTACTAGCTCTTTCGCCAGTGCACGTTTGCTTGTCAAAGCGGAAGGTTGGTTACGGACGATTTTTTCTCGTTTTATTTTTTCGCATAACCCTAACGTGTTCAAAAAAGAAAAAAATGAACTATTGTTATTTTTGCCGCAAGAATGTACCGGGCGTGAAAAATCATTCATTCCCGAAATGTGAAATGAAGAGAAAGTTGTGGGAGGAAAGCCTGGGGTGCAGCCTAAGCAAAAATTCCCAAATATGTGATACACATTTTATACAGTTCAGTGGAGGACGTTCTAATAGGGAAGATTTATAAGAAGAGACGCTTAAACAATGATGCCGTTCCGCAAAGAGAGAAAGAGTATGAAAGTGTTAAAGAAGGCTATGCTAATGCCAGTACGGAAACTGGAGTAAGTTTAAATGTGAAAATATATATCGTACATTATATTTCTTTTTGTACATATGGATGGATATGCAAACATAATGAAACTGTCTCTAGGGACAACAGTGATAAATCATTCAACGTCCATGGAAATAAAGACTCTGAGGCAAAGATTCGTGCTTTGGAGGATGAAGTACAGAGCTACGTAAGCTCGTAGAGGACGCAAGCCAGTTAGAGAAATCTTTAAGTACCATTTCACTGTAGACCCAAATAAAATTTAAAGAGTGGTGGAAAGAGGTCAGAATTTAATTCAGATGACATATCATGGGCTATGTGCCTCCATACCGCAGGTCCTAGGGCATATAACCATCTGTACAAAAAAGATTTGCTTACCTTGTCGGCAACATTATACAAGTGGTTGTCAAACGTGGAAATACAGACTGGTTGCCTGGATGTGGTCATCGATCTTATGGACAATATGCACATGGATACGGCAGACAAGCTTTTGCGTATTAGCATTCGACGAAATGAAGGTTGCTGGTACATTCGAGTACGACAGGTCGGCGGACGTTGTATACGAGCCAAGCGAATACGTGCAACTTGCGATGGTTCGAGGATTGAAAAAATCGTGGAAGCAAACCAAAGTGTTCTTCGACCATGATACCAGAATGGACGGCCAACTCTTAAGAATTAATAAAAACTACACAGAAGAGGATATTTGTGGTATCAATTGTCTCCGATATGGGTGCTGGAAACCAAAGATTATGGAGAGCTCAGTATATCTGAAGGTAAAGTATATTCTTATTATGAATGAAATCAAAGATAGTTGTTAATTTTTTTAAATTTACAATTAGAAAATACCTGGTTTATCATCCTGATATACGAAGATCTGAAAATTTTCGTGTTTTCAGATGCACCACATCTAATAAAGCTGGTTCGTAACCATTATTTGGCTACAGGTTTACATATAAACGGACAAACATTGACCGTCGACTGTCGAACAAACTATAACTCACTGTTGTAAAACAGATGTAACAATATTGTTCAAAGTAAATGAGAGCCATTTAATGTTCGCTCCTTTGCCAAGCAAAAGGTCAAATTAGCAACACAATTATTTTCGAATACAACCGCCAGTGCCATCAGACGCTGCTACTCTTTAGGCTATCAAGTTGAAAAATGCAGTCGAAACCTCGGATTTATTTAAACTCCTCAACGATTGGTTTGATGTTTTCAATTCAAAGCTGTCAACGTCCAACTGCATCGAAACTACTCAGCCTTGCGGCAAGCAGCTCGAAACTGCAAAGAGACATTTTAAAACAGATGTCTCACATTATGAGTAATAGGATATGCGGCAAGACTCATAGGCTCCCATTCCAAAAAAGGATACTAATAAACAATGCATCTCTTGGATGGACTGCATGCCTATTGCAATGAAAAGTACGGAATGGAGCATCTTTTGACAAGTCGGCTGAATCCAAGATATTGTTGAAAATTTTTTTCGGAGCCATGCGGGTGAATGATAGGACAAGATGACCATCCGTCACCCTTACAATTTAAGCATAGATTACAAAATACATTGTAGGTAAGACAAAACTAAAACAATTTGTTAATTAGCAAATAATTGATTTTAATAATAATAATTGTCAAATGTCTAGATTTATGTTTCAGCAAAGTTTGAATTGTGAATGTTGGTAGTTATGTGTTGTCCTGTTTTATGTGTTTATTTGATTATTTTCATTTATTAATAACCCTTAAATATTATTCAGCCAAGAATACAGAGTTGTTAGCCGGTAACGGAAATGTTGACGAGGACAACTGACAGCTGGCTCAATCTCAACATAACTCCAAATGGCAATAAGGAGAATGTAGCCCGATGAAGGTAAAGTGGAAAGGGCGGACGAAAGAGTTCGAAGAGTTCAAAATAGAGATGGACAACAACATAGCTGCAGAGTACATCATGGATGAACTAACGGAGGACGCTATGGAATATCTAGCAGGTTATGTTGTTAGAAAATTAAGGTTGTCTAATGAATCAACGCAATCTGGATTTACATATGTGGATGAGGTATCGCACGGCGGGCTTATAAAGCCGTCAGACCAGTTTACTGCTACATTAAAAACACTTAGAGTCTATATTTATAAATAATATTCACAATACTATTGAAATAACTAAAGACATAAAAAAAAAAAATTATTAATTGCTGCTAAACATGTACAAATTGATAATAATGTAAAACAATTTTATTTTTAAAAACTAGAATTTATTTTAGACTTAAATATTTAAACAAAAAATTAGCTATTAAGAATCAAAAACAACGTTTAGTTGGAAATTCAAAATTATTAAAAATAAAATTAGAAACACAAAAATAACATCGTCTCAATTCATTATTGTAGGCTATTTTCCACCCCAACAGGCAACAAGGGGTTAATCAACTCAGCAGTGCCTTTCAGTCGCACTCATGTACTATGTGCCATTTCACTCGCACTCATTGCAATCATACAAGAGCTAGTTTGGCAGCCGAGTAGACTACCTTATACACAAGCACTTATTTTGCCATGAGCGGTCCCATGATACAACAAAGCAACCAGTAAGAAAAATACCCTTAAAAGCAAGCACGATCAAAAAATTACTAAGTGAGAGAGCGACAATACAGAACGCGATGCGAGAATTGTTGGTGTATCGATGAACACTCAAATTTTGAGCTCTCTGCTTTCAAGGGTGAACAGTGGCCGTACAATAATAGCCGATAATTTTTTCGTCACATTGAATGGAGCAAAGCGCCTCGCTTCCATTGGACTTGCATTAGTTGGCACCATACGATCCAACAAACGCTGCATTCCACCAGAAATGAAGAAGGACAATTCTCGCCCTGTGCTTTCGTCGTTGTTTGGTTTTCATGAAAACCTTGTTTCAATCTGCAGCTATGTGCCGAAAAAGAATAGAGCGGTTAATTTACTTTCAACCGTTCATTATAATAAAGCGTGTGAAGGCGAAGCAAAAAAACCAGTGGCCATTCTATATTATAATGCACAAAAAGCCGGTGTCGATTGTATGGATCAAATGGTCACGCATTTCACATCAAAACGGCCAACAAGTCGATGGACCTTTGCTTTCTTTTGCAACATGTTGGATGTCATGGCATTGGCAGCGTTTTGTATTTGCAAGGAAGTTGATGGGCTCAGAAAAAGTGATGCGAGACGCGATTTTCTGACGAATTTATCGGAAACATTGGTCCTTGCAAACATCGAAAATCGTATGAATAAACCAAGCGTCATTTCTCAGTTCACTACTCGTTTGGCTACAGAATCATTTTTCGGCAAACCAATAAATATTCCTGCGAACATTGTTGTCAACCAACCAGCCGGTGCCGATACACTCACAGCGAAGAGAGATTGTCGTCTTTGTTTACAAGGAGGCGATAAACTTCGTCGAAAAACTCGTTTTTTCTGTACTGCATGCAATAATCCAGTGTGCCAACAGCACTCAAAAACCGCATATACATGTTTTGCTTGCCTTCCAGCGATCCCAGAATAAATATCGTATCATATTTCACAATAAAATTTCATTGTAATCGCTTTTTCTTTCATCAACCTTCTTCGAAATGAGTCAAAATAAAGAACAAAAAAGAACAAAACAAAAATTGTATTTCTTCACAAACCGAAACATTTTTTTCGATTATTTTTGCTTCTGTAGGTCTTCTGTAGGTAGCTCAATACATGCCAAAACCAATGAGAGAGGTAAGAAATTAAAAAAATATACCTGCGATGCTTCTAATTGACCTCGTGCATATGCTGATATATCCCCATACACCGAATGGCCAAGTTTAGTTCATAGGGTCTGACCCAGACCGAGTGGCATAACCAGTTTTTACTTGTTTTAATAAAAAAAAAAAAAAAAAAAAAAAAAAATATCATGGAAGAAACAAAAAAAAAAAAAAAAAAATAAATAAAAAAAAGGTTAAAAACCGAAGGTTTTAGGAAGTGGGTAGACGAGAGCGATTAAATAAGACAACTGTTCAAAAATTGTTCCATTCATACAATATAATTTTCATTTGATTTGGGAATAGTCATTTACCCAATAGATAAAACTATTTATTGTTCATATCTTTTGTTGAACCAAAATCGTGCGGAACAGGTTCGGACTTAGTTACTTTTAACACGTGGTTATTTTTATTCTAGGTTCCCAGAAAATGAAGTCGTAATTCCAGGTTCAATTCAATTCGGTGCAAAATTGTTTTTGATCTAAAAATTTCGATTGATGGCGCTCTTAAGTGTTATGAGTATTTATGACCGATAAATTTAAGCCACTCCAAATGGAATCTGCAGAGCTTACAAATATTACCACGACAACAGCGGTGAGAAGTCATAAATATATAACGAAAAGGCTAAACATCCGCACCAAACAGCAAAATTTTTTTAAGTCTGGTAAAAGCTGATTCTATGTCCGAAATTCGCAAAATTTTTATCATTTGGACGTGTGCTCAGTCATGGTAATAATTTTGGCATTAGTTTAAACAGACGTTGATAAACCCCCTTTATTAGGTTACAATTTTAAAATTTCAAAGCATCAAACAATGTCATTGTAAAGTAAACGCTGATCAATATTTTGTGTCTCATTTATTCCTTTCAAAGTTAAAGACTTACATTTTTTTCACAGTTAATTTCAAATCTAGTTCACTTTATATTTCTTTTATACAAATTTTCTCCCTGCTTTTGGCTATCTTGATTTTTGACTTATCTCGCCATCTCTTCACGCAATACGCCCACCTATTTGGCCCCAGCCACGCCTCTTAGTTACTTCATTAGTGTGCATCGACTCGTTTTGATGAGTGATGAGACGCCCAACTTTCCACTTGCCGCTGCACCATAACAGTTCACGATTTGCATTTATGCAAATCTTTTTGTAGCAGAAGGGGTGCAGAGAGTGCGCGCCTTTTGCATTTGAACGCTTTCACTTTAACTGCTTTCACCTGCAGGGCTGCAGGTTACTACCCCCTGCACGGTATTTCCAACTTGCCAACTTTTTACGCTTAATTTATGTGCATTTTTCTTGTATTTTTCTTTAGTGCTGAATTTATTGCCGCTCGTATTTTACACAGTTTTCGTTTTCAAATTTAAGTGACTTTCACTTTTTTGTTGTTTTTGTGCAACAAATTTAGCATGCTATGTAGTCATTTGCCTTGCTAGATTTTTAATTAAAATTTTTATTCTTGTTATTTATGCAAATGGCAATTGATTGGAAATGCTGATATGCTTGTGTGTGTCAGTGTGTGTTGATTGAAGCCATATTAAAATAAATGAAGCCCAGCAACATAATGGCCATTATGTGCCATAAACAATTACAATTTAATAAATTATTGTTGGTAAATATTCAGGAACTTGGCTGGTTATATTTTATTTTCACAAATTTATAAATAATTTATACACGATTACACAATGTGAGAAGGCAGCAGCATAAGTGAAAGAGAAAGGCACAAATGAAAGTGGGCACATACACACCCGTACACAAGGAAATGCAGAGGCTTAGGAGCTGGACAATTCAAAAGGGGCGGACTACAAGTTTGGAGTTGATTACCCCAATCCTTCTCAACCAAAGGGGGGTTCTTAGAGTTGGAAAACATTTTTTTAGATTTTTTATTTTTTTGCAAGCTTAGATATTTACAAATATTATCCATAAAGGATAAAAGCCACGATTAAAAATATGGGACTGAGGGGCCCAGAGATAGCTTATGGCAGGGTAGAAAGTGTCTACTACGTACAATATTTCCGAATCAACAGCAACCACAAGAAGTAGAAAGAGAAAGGCGGGTGGTGCCAGGTGATGTGTGTGTGCTCGTCGCTGTGTGAAATAATTCGATGTCAACAACACAATTGAAGCACACACATGAACTAAATCTATCCAAAAACCACTAATACATAGAAAATGTGTTGTTGCGTTAGATTTAGTAAAAGAATTACATTGTACGAAATTTTCTAAATTTCAGCTATTAATTAATAATTTAAAAACTAAGGTCTAGTTTTTTGCTTGTTTGCTTACCATTGGGTTATAACTGGGAAAAAGAGAGCGTGGTAGCGTTTACAAAAAATGTTTTTTTCTTCTTGCTATTTGAAATGAGAATGTATGTAAAATTAGTGACGTGAAATAAGAATCATATTTTTTGCATTATTCGGGTTTCCTGAAAAGGAATTTAGGTATTTTTGTTCTGTTCTTACAGTCATCTCTAACTGCACAATATTGCTCTTTTGTGATTCAAATTGAATGCCAAAGTGTTGGGTGTGACATTATATTTCGTACAATTTTTAACTTTTCCGGACTTATAGAAACCATCTTAAGAACTGCAGCAAGGTCAGCTTGTCCTGTTTTACTTTTTACGAGCAGCAGTGCTTACTTCATGTATCAAGTTATCTTCCTCAGATATTGAGAAATTAGCAGCTTGTTTCCCTCGACCTCTAGTACGCTTAAGCGTAAATGACCATCGGGAACGGCACACTGGATTCATGTGCTTCTCAATGGCTAAGAATTGATTTCGCTTAATCCAGTCAGGATGTCTACAGAAGTCTGCCGAAAATATCCTTACATTTTTATTTAGAATATCTTTCATATGCTTCTGAAAGACTTTGGCCCATCCCCTCTCTAAAGCAATCAATTCTTTGGGAAGTCGAATCGTCACATTTTTCCATTTGGCATGCAAGTAGGCAGGAATTGATTAGTACGTAACATTGGTAAAGTTCGTGGTAAGTAACATTTAAGACTGATGAATTTGTGAACTAATGAGACAACAAAATTTAAGTTTTAAGAACTTTGGGAAGAGTTGATTATGCCTAATAAATTTAATGTTACAAAATTTCCTATAGTGGAATTGGGAGAAAGAGAAGAAATAAAAGATATTAAATTTTGTTTTGGAATATACTTTGATTGGTGGTACGCGCGGCTATTGCGATGCTCAAAACAACAACGATTGCGCAGTGTGCGCATAGGCTGTAGGCACCCCTGATACCCGCTTTATCAAATCAAAGTCACGAAATCGGGGACACCAGCACTACACCTATTTTGAAAGACCCAACTTTGGAGGTGGATAGCATTTCAAACATCCCACTTATTGACAAATTTTAATTTTCTGTAAAAGTTTCTATTTCAATTTATTGTAGCTCAGCGCTGCAAGAAAAATTATGATTTTTGATTCTGGTTATTGGGGGGAAAAATATAGAAAAGTTATAATTTTTACAATTAAAGACAGGTTTTTTAATAAATGTAATAATTTTATTATGTATATGTAAGTGTATGTGTATTTTATGTAACTTAAATTTTTACAAAAAGACTTTATTCTGTATTCTGTAAATGTTTTTTAAGCTGAGTTTCAAACTGCGGGATGCTTCTAATAGTTATAACATTATAGGGAAGGTCTTTCCACAGACAAATTGCATTAATAAAGAACTGCCTCTCAGAGATTAACATTCTAACTCTCGGTCGTATGAAGTTGTGAGTTCTTTGTGAGAAAGCAGGTCATAATTTTTGAAACAGGTATAAAGGTTCCTTTGTAATTATAATTTTGTAAAGAAATGATAGAGTCCTAAGATCAATCCAAGCCTTAAGGCTAACGTTAAAGATCTTGTGGGATAAATGGGATATGCTGTCCCAACGTCCGACACTAAAAACATAGAGGGCAATTGAATTAAAGGCAACAACCAACCTGTGCATATCTGGAGAGTCACAATGGGCGAAAACTTCCACACCATTAAAAAGAGAGGGTATAAGGTAAGATTTTGCAATAAGCATCCTAACATTCACAGCCAAAAACATTTGTGTAGCAGAGAGCTGCCACAGCAGTCCGTAAGTCCGTCCAGTGGCTCTCGAGATATGACTACTCCATGACAAAGTGTTGTTAAATGTCAAACCAAGATTAATAGCTTGATCCTTGTATGGGAACATCATTTATGAACAGATTTGGCAGTTAATTCGTATTAAAAACTTTTTGTGAATGACTATGCATTTGGATTTTGACGGGTTGAGCCCTAAGCCATTCTCGTTTGCCTATTTATTAATACTTCTAACGCTCTGTCGTGAGTTGGATGTCCTGCCAAAAATATGGTCTCTGCAGGAATGGTTCGCCTAGAGAGCACCGCCTACGTCTGAAACGGCCTATAGTTGTATCACATTAGAGACCAAACCGAACCTGCATATAGAACATAAAGTGGTCAAATGAGTATTATGTCAAAGCTGCTCTGCCCAAGGAACTTTGGCTTGATTTTTTGAGATCGCAGAAACTCATATTAAGTTGATATTGTTCCATTTTTGAGAATATTTTAAACTCAACTGGGAAAAACAAGTGAGAAAGTCGGTCAAGCCCGACTATATTTATATTCTGTACCATGGTGAAATAATATAAGGTGAAGTCGTCAGCATTTGCCGAGGGCCAGTGCACATTGGGCGGAACTATCATTTTTTTTTGCATAAAGTCCAAAATTATTTATTATTATTTTCATAATTTTATTAATATTTCCGGTAAATATATGTCTACCCTAAATAAAAATATTAAAAAATATTTTTTTTTTGCCCATCACTGGTATTTGACAGCCCGTTAAAGTGACCAGTTTGTGCTAAGCTATTTGTGCCTTGTTTGTGCTTGAAATTTTGATTATCAACCATTCTAATAGGATTGTATATTATGGCGGTTCAAAATATGCGAAATACTCATAAAGGTATGTATTATTTAGTGTACTGTGCTTACATTATATATGCTTTTGTTTCGTGCTGTATTTAATGTTAATGTTGCAACATATTTTAAGTATAACATATTCTCAACTCTTGTATTTCGTGGAGCAGAACTAGCAAGATTTCGCCGTATTGCCGAAAGTGCTAATGTGGAAGTCTGTGTTATTGTGTATATATTTAAATAGAGTTAACAACTTAAGCGCATATTTGCGCAACTAAGAAATATTTGAATATATGTAGACAAGGTAAATTTTCGTCAAAGCGGTTTGCTATAAGTTTGGTTGACTGAGTGTGCGACCAAGTGAACCAAAATACTTTTCTTGAAAGCTGAATGACTATGAAAATAGAGGAGAGTTATCTTCGGCTCAACTCAAGTTCATATACCGTTGTAGCTTGTAATATTTATTTAATTGAATATTTTTCAATAATTTGCATTCCACAATTTCACTCATTCGTCCGATTATTCCTATGGCAGCTGTATGCTATCGTCAATCGATTTGGACCAAACTAAGCAGAATTATGTGAAAGCATTTTATATTTGAAAATTTTGAGTTTTGGAGCAATATCATTGACAACAAACAAGTTTTTCTTAGTGAGCATATTTCATAGACCTATCTTTTCAATGGCAGTTTTACTATATAGTAATCCGATTTTCGTAAAACTTGCTAGACATAGCTTTTGAACTGACGGAGCGGATGTGTGTGGGTGGCGGGGGTGGCGTGGTCACACCGGGAAAAAAATTAATTCGAAATTAACTTATAATATGAACAGCAAATATTTGAAGTTTCAACTTTCTATCTTTATTTTTGGAGTTTATGCCAAAAAAAAGACAATTCCGCCCAATGTGCAGTGGATGTATGCTTGTCAAAAAGATAGGGATGGTTTGCTTGGTTTAGTGTTTGTTAATTTTTGTAAGTTGTATTTGGGGAGATGTATTTTTATTTTTCGCGTCCACCTTTGGAGTGTTGTGAGGCTGGGCAAAGGGAAACCCTTTGCATAAAAATGATTGTATACTCGAGGAGCAGCAGCATGCAGATATAAGCCGTATGAGATATCAGCTGAACTCCATATAAGCTTTTTTCCTTGTTTTTAACTTTCTTAGCTGGTTCTACGTAAAAATCGTAGAAAGAGTTTCTTGTAGGACTTTGGACTCCTCTAGTTCTTTCTCAAGCTTCCTATTTTCCCCTCTTTGGCATCAACTGTCCGCGTTTAGGTGCTTTGTCTTTAGACGTAGTCGTTTTCCAGTCGACCGGTTCAAAATTATTTTCGAAAACTAAAGACTAAAGACTTTTCCTAAATAAAAATACGTATGAGCTTAACGTTGCTTCGCGCAAACGATTTGCGGCAAACTACACATTTGACACTAAATCCAGCAAATAAAACAAAAACAACATACATACAAAAACATAGAAAAATTTGTCCGCACCCAACCTTTCGCTTCAAGCATTGACAACGAACTGGCCCTCTGGCCCTACAAATAGAGAGAGCGCTGTCTCACTCGGTTTCACCTTATATTATTACACCATGCTCTGTACCTAGAGTAGAAGCTAAATGCAGTGCTGATGCTGCGCTCACTCTAAGTTTCTCTCTCTCTCTCTCTCTCTCTAAGATTGTGCGTTGGTTGTGAAATGGTCGGGAAGGGGTGGCGGGGGTAATTCACTTATTTGATTATAACTAGAGAACCGCTCATCCGATCTTTATCATTTCTTTGGCAAATATATAGAAATTGCTAATGACTAACTATTTTTAGAAGGTGGGAATCATCTATCTAAAAAACTGTGGGAGATATGACGTTCTTTCCAAATTGCGGGGGCGGTAGTGAGTTAAAAATAAACCTTATCTGCCAGCAAGTATAAGAAGCATTTGTCCCATACATGTCAAACCTCTATCTCTTACCATCTCTGAGATCTGTTTGTTCATACGGACGGACAGACGGACGGACAGACGGACGGACAGACAGACAGACGGACTCGGATGTTGATACTGATCAAGAATATATATATTTTATAGGGTCGGAAATTATTCCTTCTCCCTGTTACATATTTTTGCACAAACTTAATATACTCTATGTACCTTCGGTACAGACCATAAAAATTTAATTGATTTTGGACCAGGTGGGAGGAATAGGGAACCACACATATCTCTTGGCATTGGAAGGGAAGGGAGGCAAGTGGCTCCTGGATATTCTCTGCTGCTTCTCCCCCATCCATATATTCCTTAAGTTCAGGGACATCGCTTGTATAACAAACTTCAACGACCCCACCTTCTCCACGTGACTCGTTTGATTTAAGTTGTTCAGAAAAACCCAGAACAATTTTATCGGGCTTGACTGGAAACTGAACCCGGTACCTTATGCACTTAACGTATGGAATGCCAGCCCATTTAGCCGTTGTACAGTTTTGCAGATTCACGTCTACAAGTCTTCTTAAACTTGGATGAGCTGACAAGAGAGATATCAAAAAGAGGGCCAACTCGCTCTCACTCGCTGATTTAAGTTTGAAAAAATTTATACAGGAGTTTCCATGGAGAATGTGCGTCGACATCAATCCCAATTGATGATCAATTTTAAACCAACCGAAGCAAGTTTGGTTTAAGATCTTCCCGTAAGTCAATCAAAGCCTAAATTTTGAAAGTGCAATGCACTGTTCAAAAACTTGAAAATTTTTTTCTCCAGATTATCAATTTGAAATGTATTTATATTTAGCTAAAGTGTTTTCATTTTATCGCGCCCCCTGGAAAACTCCATCCCTGATTCTATGCCGAATTAATTTTTGTCATTGTTTGATTAAATCAATTAAATTTTCCCTTCGCCCCATCAACGCTCTCATCTCATAATTGCGTTGGTCATTTAAACGCAAATACGTTTTGAGCCTCTCGCCCCAAAAGCATGCAATGCTTGTTGTCAATTACAAATCGACCCAATTGAAATTTCCAAACGCGTTTCGTTTGTCCAAAATGAAATTCTCTGTCATTGATTTGCAATTATTACTAAAAGCCCCCACCCCAGACCCCCGTCCGCTAGCTAATCTACACACAAATCTATGTCGGGTGCCCAGTTGTAATAACCATGGCAGCGCAGCTCTTTGCCGCCAGCCATTTTGGTCTATGGACTTTAGGTTGTCGCGCGACATGAAACGATTAAGCCAGAAATGCTTTTAGCCATGCCATTGGCTTTCTTTTCTGTATGGCTATGGCGTCCGAGGTGTTTTGGCTTCACTTTGGTTTTGGTCATCATGCTAAAGTTGGGGGACAGGGTAGAGGGAGCAACAACGTGCTGCATACATTTATTTTATATATCGTGTGATTGATCACAATTTTCGAAAGTAATTAGACGGACTCCCCCCTTCGAGGGAGTCAACGACCAGTGTCGAGTCAGGCATTAAGCGTAATTACTTTGTAAATAATTCGTCGGTCTCAGATGGTCCTGGCGGTGGTAAGGTGGTTGGTTGAGTACAACAAAAAAACCGGATTTGCTGGCCAGTAAAGAGATTGACTATGATTAAGATAAGCCATATGTGCATTATAATGCAAATGTGTGGAGATTTGTAAGGGCAATTTTTAATTAATGGTTGTAAAGCCAAGGGAAAGGACAATAACAAAATATCCTGACTTTCTTTGAAAAATATTTGTAATTTATTTAGCTAAACACTACAATATTTTGAACATTTTCGACTACTTCATATTACTTATGAGGTTGTGATTGATAGTTATTGAAGGAAATATTGTTTGCTTACTTCAAAATGCATTTATCATAACATTTTGGTCAAGCTTTAAAGGGTCTTCTTTCCCCGCTAATTATTTTGAGGGCTTTCCTTCGGCTAGGGTTTCGCTAGATAGTAGATAGGGACAGTTGGAATCTAGTAAGTTCATATTAGGATATGTTTTTTGTGTATTAACAGTAGTAGTTTTTTTTGCTCTAAAGTTTCCTTTAAGCTTTTACATATTAACGAAATATATTACATTTAATTATTTAATTTTTCATGATCGTTTTCTGTCTACGACGTTGTCTAATATTAAATTTTTAACCCTAACTTGTGGAAGAATAACCAAATCAAATATTGAAATATTTTTCTTTCCACCACCACAAAACCACATCCAATATTCAGTTCCATTTATTTTGACCATAAATCAACACTTCACCTTCAACAATGGTTGGCAATATTCATTATGATCTTTTGGTCGGCACATTAAAATTCAGCATAACATTGAATTTAATTAACCCTGCAAGTGTTCTGGATCACCCCACTCACATATCCCTTTGGACGTCTAATCAGGTTTTCTTTTTGGTGAATTACCATCCTCCCCCAAAAAGGGCAAACCGCATCAAAATACACACACAACAACGTCTTCCATTGACAACCAACATATGCAAGTCCCAAACTTAACGACAACTAAATCCAATTATAAGCATTTCGTGGGGCGGACGCAACAGGAGCTGCAGCAGTAACACGTGCGCGGAACGAATTTTCGGTAAAGCACGAATATATAGACGCATTGTGTGCCGGTGGATGGGGGAGTGGGAGTTCGACAGCGAGATGGCAATGCAGGCCGCCCGTAGTGCTGCATAAAGGTTTACTTTTCATTTATGCGCCCGAAAAAAGGACAAAGGACCAACCCTTACAAATGCATTGCACATACACACACACGCTGAGAGGAGTTGCTTTGTGATGGTGGCCTGCCCTCCACCGCTCTCCAGCTTTGACGAAAAATTGTAATTAAACTTAATCCGCTCAATTTGAAACGCACACCGAGCTGCCAAAGTGCCTCCCAAAAAAGAGGAAGTTCTGTATTATTTAAGCAAGAGCTAAGGTTTAAATAAATCAAAAATAAGGCTTGCAATTTTTTTTTTTTCAAGGCTGAAAAGTTATAAACAATTCGTTCGTTATAATAATTTATTAGATTGTATTAAATGTTTCATTGTAAATCGTAATTAAGCTCTAAAGTTTAAATTTTTATGTTAATGTATTGTATTTTTTATTTTAAATTCTTAAAGTTAATACATCATACATACAAAAACTTATAAAATAAAGCTTTAAAAGCTTCAGTGAAGCTTTTTACGAGCTTTCAAAAGAACACAATCGATCAGCTGCTTAGGATTAAGAAATTGCCGCCAAATTACTTTGTTTACGTTTGTGCGTGAAAATAAAAATTCTCTGTCCTAACAAACTCAAGTTAGTAATGGAAATTGAAGATCAAGGTGTGTAGAATTCACTGTAATTAGTGCATTTATGTGTAGTCTTAGTCTTCGTGATGTGTTTATTGTCCAATATATGTGTATTTTTGTAGAAAATTAACATGCGTCCCCTGTGTTTCGTGGAATAAAACTAACGACCCAACGTCTGCCGACAAAAACTAAGTACGTCAACTTGTACAAATAAATGTCGTTTTTCATCGCTAATTAACACATTTTCCCCGTTCGTCCCCCTTTTCTCACAATTCAACAATATTCAGGAACGTTCGAGTTTCGTCATAGCGATCTCTTCAATATTTGGCGCAGCAACAATCGCAAAATATCATTTGTGTCAGATTGGATTTATAAAAAAATTAGCAATTACCACGTAGAAGATGACAAAAGATTAGAAATAAACAAAAAAATAAGTTATTTTGAATCCTTTATAAAAGAAAAACTTCCAAAATGTAACTATATGGTCGAACGTTTTAAGTCAAAGCATGCTAAATGGATGTCGTCTAAAATATCAATTATATTAAATGAAAACTGTAAGATACCACAACAACCTGGACGCCCAACCTTGTCTTATACAAACGCAGGGCCAAGATTGAAAAGGAAACTGGCATCTGAACTAGCAAATGAAAAAGATAACAATACAGATCTTCTTATGCATGCTGCAGCAGTTTCTGCTAAGAGAGAATGTAATACAAATGTGGCCTTGGTTCTTAAAGAAACGATTACAAGACCTGAATACACAACGGAATTAAGAAAGCAACTTCAAATGCAAAAACCGACTCCACTTACACCAAATGAAGCTCTAGCCTACATACTGGAAAATTCATTAACCAAACAGCAATATGTCAACACTAGGGTTTTGAATATAAGTCATCACAGCGACATTTATCCGAGTTACAATCAAGTAATAGAAGCTAAAATGCAGTGTCGGCCAATCGGTATAGAAGTTACAGAAACTACTGCTCAAGTCTCACTACAAAACCTTTTGAATCATACTGCACAGCGATTAATTAAAATGCAGTCCGATGTCTTCAAGCAATTTCCGGATAGTTCTGAACTCAATTTAATTTGCAGTTATGGTTTTGATGGATCAACTGGACAAAGTGCATACAAGCAGAAGTTTGAAACTAAAACACCTGACGTACAGCTTTCAGATCACTCTTTGTTTGTTACTTCTGTTATACCCATAAAAATGATTGACTCATTTCAGCGAAACATCTGGGTTAACAGAACACCGCAGTCCATTCGATTTTGCAGGCCGCTAAAAATTCAATTTGTAAAAGAAACCACTGATCACATAATTATGGAAAAAAATCAGTTAGACTTTCAAATAGACAATCTGAAAACGTTTTCTTATAAACTGGAGGAGGGTGATGACATAGCAGTAACATTTAAAATGCATATGACACTCATTGATGGGAAAGTACTAAACGTACTAACTGGTACTAAATCAACTCAATGTTGTCCAATTTGTGGTGTCACCCCAACAAAAGTACTGGAAACCAACGATTTTAGTTCAAAAACCTTTGCCCCCAAGCTTGAAGCTCTAAAATTTGGGGTAAGTCCTCTACATGCTTGGATCAGGTTTCTAGAATTTGTCCTGAGCATATCATACAGAATGGAAATACAAAAATGGCATATAAAAGGTGATGACAAGATTAAAATGAGTGAACGCAAAAAATATATTCAGGAAAAGATTTGGAATGACATGGGTCTTCGAATAAGTATGCCGAAGCAGAATGGCAGTGGCAACAGCAATGATGGTAATACAGCAAAAAGAGCTTTTGCAAAATGTCAACAACTATCATCCATAACTTGCTTTGACGAAACCCTTTTAAATAATCTTCACATTATATTAATAGCAATTTCCTGTAACCACTATATAAACTCTACAAATTTTCGGACTTTTTGTGAGAAAACATTTTACTTATATATGCCCAATGTCACCAACAATTCACAAAATATTAGTCCACGGGTTTCAAATAAATAATTCGACGTTGGTTCCACTAGGATCCTTAGGCGAAAATGCTTCAGAAGCACGGAATAAGATCTACAAGAAAGACCGACTCTCACACGCAAGGAAAAATAGTCGAATCAATACTATGACTGACCTTTTCCACAGGGCGATAGATTCCTCGGATCCATTACTATCTAGTGTCTGTTTAAAGCAAAGGGAAAGAAAAAACACAAAAAAACCACTTCCAAAAGAAGTATTAAGTCTTTTGGAGTTGGCGTCTACAGAAAATAAAAACCCAAATGAAAAAGAATTGGTCGTGCCATCTGATTCTGATTCTGATGAGGACCTAAATGAAGGATGCTCTATAGTACTAGAAGAAGAAGAAGAAGATGACATTTAAAACAAAAACCAATTTATTAATGAATATACACTCCATATATGTAAGATATTTAAGTCATTCCTAAAAAAAATGTAACTAACTTGTCTGAAATCATAGTTATACTAAATTTATAATAATACTAGGAATTGGTTTGTATGGGAGGCAAAAGAGGGCGTGGGCGCACAGACTTAAAAAATTGTTTGCATACTCTTATTTAAAAAAAAAAATTTTGGACAAAGTTTGGGGTCTGTAAGTTAATTTTTAGAGTTTATGCCAAAAAAATCGACTTTTGGACCATAGTGCAAAATTTATAAATATAAAAAAAAAAAAAAATAAATTTTTTTTTTTAAAAAAAAAAAAAATTTTAAAAAAAATTTTGGGGGGGGGGTTATAAGAGGGGTTTTTTGAAAAAAAAAAAAACTTTACCCTTCGCATCTTTCCGTATACATGTATGATATTACACTGGATGCTGGCTAGTTAAGCCGATAAAAATATGCACGACTTTGGTTCAATTATTGTTTCTTATTGTTATTGTTATTGGTTCTTTGGTTCTTATTTATTTTCTGTAACCTAAGGTGTGGCAAAAGTTGCATCAACAAGAATGCAGAGCGAACTGTTAGTCTTTAGTGATTTTTATTCTATCTGGATTCGATGTTAATTTAAGATCGAAAACAACAACTCAGCATTGACCAAACTTTATTCTAACGAGTTAGAATTTAGAGAACCTAGTCTGTTCGAGAATAATGCTTACTTATGTTGAATTTTTTTTGATCCTAGATTTAATGTTTCTTTATCTGCAGAGCATAAAATTAGGTGCATTAAATTGTATTAAATCGTTACAATCAAATAATGGACAACAATTATTTGATTCAATTATCAGGGGAATTGTCGAGATTGTCAGAAGTTTACAGTGATTTAGACGCTTTAGTATAAGCGTACTACTCATGTGCAAAAAATCGGTCAAATTCGCCGCTCGAAATTTCCTGAGGTTAAGCCTTTTGGTTTTCTCCACGAGACTTACCGGCAGCTTCGCCCGATATCGATAGATTGCTATCGCTGCCATAGTGTGACCAGACACTACATATCAACGAATCAGATGTGTTTGTTTTTGTGTTTTTTTAATGCTATTGTTGTTGCTGGTGTTTAATGAAGTTGATGCATCTAAAAAGGACAAGAGGGAAAAACTTTTCTGTGGCTGAGGAATATTTGCTGGTGGGCCCTATAGAGTAAAACAAATATATTTTGGAGAACAAGAAAAGTAATACGCTGACATGGAAACAGAAGACAGAAGCCTGGCAAAGATTTTGAGATTAGTTTAACGCTCAAGCCGGAATTCATCGCCCTTGGAAAGCCTTAAAAAATGGTCGAGTAAAGTATTCCCAACTAAGAAACGAGACTTCTAAAATTTAAGCACAAATCAATCAGTCTGTGTGTGTTTGTGAAGGCCAGTAATGCACTAGCATGGGACACATGAATAACTGCATGGTTCGCCAAAGGAAATCAGACTCCGCAGAAGTCACCCGTAATGGTGAAGAAGCTGCCACTTGCATAAGATCCCAGTGCCATCAAAAATTGGCTCTCTGACAACAATCAATGAATCCTGTTAATAGTCTAAATCATAATAAATGGAATCGTAGCTGATGTTAAGGTTTAACCTGTTTCTTTAAGAAGACACTTGATGTTTAATCCTAGCAAGAATTATTCGACATGCTGAATTCGTCAAGCTGAATCAAAAAAATTTGGCATCATCCAAATTATTGAAAAATTAGTCCCCTCCCTGTACTCTCTTGCATTATTTAATCGTTGCTCTTTCTGGGATTATGTGGGAATAACCACCGCCATGTTGGCCATTGTGGTGATACCGTTCCTGGTGCTGGCAGTGCGTGCGGATAGTATTTTCGTTATGGTGCACACGTATCAGCGGTTGGATCACAATCTCAAGAGACAATTCATGATTAAATTGGACTAGTTTCTCCTTCGATTACGCAGACGGCGTGCAGTGAGTTTGTCTGTTTTGCGATAGGTGACATCAAGACATTAGCCATTTCGGCGGCTGTCATTCTGCCGGGCTTTCTGTTTCAAATCGCCGCATGTCTCTTCCTGTCTCACCGCCTGCCTCTTCATATTCCATTTCGAAGATGTAACAAATTCGTTTATTTATAAACATTTTGTTTTGCCAATTAACAAAGTAAACAATACAAGCGTTGGGACACAGCTGTTTGTCTATCGAAGGAAAATATCGATAGTTCTATCGAAAGTTGCCGGCAGGTTAAAGTTTGAGCCAGAAGGAGACACTCTAATTCGTCTATTCTGCCAGTAAGTTTGACTAACCGGACATTGAGAAAATGAGCCTTAATAAACAATATTCTGACATTTTCATTAAAAATATGTTTCTAAACAAAAAAGATTGCCACTCACACAAGGCTCTGTGAAATTAGACCGCGTGTATTAAGGCCGCGGTCTACTTTCATTTTGTGATGGCGGTCTAAATTAATTTTGCAGAGTGAGACTAGACCGCGCGGTCTAAATTCATTTTGTGATCGCGGCCTTAGTTCATATTGAAATGTTTGGTAAGGCCGCGCGGCCTAAATTCATTTTGCAGAATCACAAAACAAAGTATTAGTCTTCCAATCGATTTAGGCTGCGAAAGCGTAAAACCATGGGCTGTCTTATATCATTTCTAAAATTAAGGACCGATTTCTCATCTTCTAAATAGGAGCTATGTGACAGATATACTCTGAATTTGCTTTGCTATTTGTCAGTTTATGAAACTTAGTTTCCATCATTTCTCACACAAGTAAGGGTTGAGCATTTCTTTGCAGGGGTCGCGTGGACTATAAAACTCTAAATGCTGTTATGTCATTAAGATCTAATTACAATCTCGATTGAGAAAAGCTTGGCTTGGCCCCTTTGGGCTGTATATTTTACAACAATCTCGATTAAGAACTCATTTCTGAAAATAAACACTTGTTTCATGAAGGTACATAACGACAAATATTATATACGTTGACCAATGCATATTTATCGAATAAAACTTAAGATGATACTTTTGTGAATGAAATGGTTTCCTATTTTTTAGTTAATACTTATAATATTTAGCTTTAAAATTAGCGAAAATAGTTATGTATGAGATATTTGAACTTAAAACATTTACTAAATCAATGAGATCATAAATGGTGCAGCTTTCCTCTGCATGATTTGTCAAAGTAATATTTTATACTAATAACCGTACCCGAAACCCACAATACAATTAGGTTAATAACCGTCACCCGTACCATAACCTATATCCCATAACCGTAATATAACCGTAACCGGAAAAAACTATAGTCCAAAACGGTAACAGTAACCCTAACCGTTATTCGTTTCTGTTTTAATCTCTGGTTTTTGCTATTGATGGACACTTTCCTTAGCGATGATAGTGTGATTTGGTAAATAGACACGTTTAGTAAATAAATTTTCCTAGGTCTACCACAAACGATTATCGAGTATTACAAGTATTTTTTGTATCATAGTGTTTTAAAACCGAAAAGATCCGGTTTTTTTGTTTCGGTTGTGGTTAAGCAAAATAAAATGCATTTCGGTTAGCGGTACTTACGGGTACTTAAAAACTTAATTTCGTTTACGGTTTTACTTTGATTCGGTTATACCGGTTAAACATAAAGGTTCTTGTTTCGGTTTGTATAAACCCCCAGTTCTCAGATCCTGTAAGATTATATGATAAGTTTGGTATGTAAAATCCTTTGTTTGTTTTAAAATTCTCCATGTCCACAATCACAGTAAATGTTAATTAAGCTCCTACAACTTTAAAATATCAAGCTAATATTAAAAATGAGGGTTTCTGGAATTTTTTTAATACATTGAAAATTTTTTAGCTATTTTTCAGATATACCAAAAATTCAACTATTTTTTTCCCAAATATTCTACTTGATCAGTGATTTATACGCGGTATCAAGGTAGACCTCGAATATAATAGTCCGTTAAACATATCTAAGGGCATTTATTCGTCGCTTATCGGACTCGCATTTGGACTCTTATTTTTAATTAAAAACAACCAAAAAAGATTTCCCCGAATCCTTGCAAGTTATATGCCCAATGCATTCATGCATTAAAAAATGTGCATAAATTATTGAATTAGTGCGTTTGCCACCAATTTTCTCGCTTTCTCCATCTCTCTCTCACTCACTCATTCTTCTTCTGGAGCAATTTTCACGCTGAGCGGTATTAATAAAAAAATGTTAAAGCATAAATTAAGGCGCCAATGCCACACTTGTTTATAATTTATGCATTGGGTTGACTTTGGTTTGGTTTGGTTTTTGGTTCGCCTGTCATTTTATTTATTTATAACAAAGAGAAAGAGAGTGAGTGGCTGCCAAAGGGCTGAGGCAATTAGTTACCAGCTCCTTGGGGATGTTTTAATTATCGTATTGTATTTTGTTGCTGTTTTATGCTTCCGATTTAATAATGCAAATTAATTCAAGGAGTTGGGAATCCTTTTTTTTTTGCGTTTTATCATTTGAAATGAGAGGTCCGATTTTTGTGATTTGATTTATACATGTGGGCGTTCCTGCTGAAGCAATTTGGTGAATTTAATGAATTAATTAAATCAGAAAATACATATTTTTAAGGGAAATTTTTTTTTATGACGTTGAGGAGTCATCAATTTCGATTAGGTTGCCAGAAATGTTGACAGCTCTGTTGCATGGAGCGTTTTCAGCCCTTGCATCATTTTGAACATCTATTTTTTGCCAGAAGATAAACATTTTTTATTAAAAATCTATGTAAGCTGTATGACGAGTGATTTTATGGGCCATACAAATGTTCAGCTTAAGGAGGTGAAATAGTAAAAATGTTGGAGTCAGAAAAGGTATGCAATTTGCATAATTTTTTATTTCTATATTATATATTTCTGATCCAAAAAATATCATTCACTATTAAAATTGGTAATAGTTTCAGAATGATGCTAAAAATGTTAAAATGATATGTTATAAAATATCGATTTGAAATTTTTAGCATATCAATTTGATATTTTTTCCTATCGGAGTAAAACTGAAATGAAAAAATATCATTTTATCTCGGTGTGTGGTAATGGAGTACAAATACCTAAAGCCTACTCTAACATTCACCAAACACGTCAATCAAAGCATTGCACAAACGAAGCCAGAAAGCAACAGTTTTGTCGAACTGGAGCCTTTTTCTTGCGGCTTGTCGATCATTGAAACATACAGGCGCAAATAAATTTGGGATGTGGCACCTTTGCAAAGGTGAACCAACTGCAGGTTTTTATAAAGTCTTCTAAAAATACCGCACTGGCAATAAGCAGCAAAAGTTTTTTTTTACACTTATAATCTGCATCTAAAATATATTTAAAAATCCATATCGGTATTTATGAACCCCACAGACTACCACATGTCTGTTCAAAAAAATTTTAAAGAAAAACGGGGGGGGGGGGGGGGGGGGGGGGGGGGGGAAAATATATATTTGGAGCTATGAGCTAACAAAATAAATGCAAAACTGAGATATTACCTGGACGAGCGAAATGACAAATTGAGACGGTTTGCTGTGTATAGGACACGAATGAGAAATTATCGAAGACGCAGCAATACTATATTAATACAACGCTTAGCTTGACCAGTACTAGGAAGCTTCTTCTCCATGAAAATGCGATGATTAGCAAGCTGTTTAAACCATTTCCGTGGATAATAAAAGCTCGAGCAGATGTCATCTGGCTTAACAGATAGCGGAGAACAGGCTCCACACAGGCTCCACACAGGCTCGAAACCATATAACATATCGTTGAAAAGAACAGTCAAATATACAAAAATTTCAGATGGAGAAGTAATTGACGCATTATCTTTATATAGTAAGAAGAGGAGAAGAAGAAGCAC
>JAEIFU010003371.1:0-29433 GCA_018904235.1 Lordiphosa stackelbergi | reverse complement strand
TTTTATTTTGGGAATAGCAAATAATACTTTTAAATGAAAATGACTTTATTGTTTTTCAAAATATTCTCTGGAAAGGGCACGGCCCTAATGCTATTAAATGTTATACTATGCAGTTTTAAAGTACATCAACCAAAAGTAATTTAGCGATTTTTATCATTTCAATCACAAGCGTTTTTTGACTTTTTCCAAATTTTTTCTGGTCAAAGCTGGCACTTATACATTCCCCCGGAATAGTTAACTTTAACTTTAATTTAATTGAAAACTTTGCCTTTAACTGGCATTTAAAAATAAACAGCTACAAATGCGAAAGTATCCTTTTCCGCACACCAGTGGCTAAATGCAACAACAATATTAGGAAGAATTGGAAAAAAATTCCAAATCTCAACTTGTTCGAACTTTCTCATCCCTTTTTCCGGAAAAGCCTAATTTTTTTTTAAAATTCTATTTAGAGAAATTCCTGATATTTATAAATAAAGAAGATGACTAACGCTTACTACGCATACACAAAAATGTTCGGAAGTAAACTTATAGATAGCAGAACCAAGACCTATTCTAACGCACGGATGTTCGATATGGTATAATATTTCTCCATCCTATATGGAAAGGCTGAGGAAGTTTGAAAAAATTTAAGAAAGTGTACGTCAATGTACAGAGACCCCAGATCCGATTTTGAAAAATATATTTCAAACAAAAAGCTATAAAATGCCACAGAAATAGTCAGAATTGACAACTACATCATTAATTTAACCAGACCGCTAATTCACATAATAAGATGTATGGACGATGAAGAAAACATTTTAATAAGAGCGCATTTCTATGAGAACAATGCTTTTTTCGTACGATGCCTCAAAAATGGCTTCACCCCACCCGAAATATTCGTATACTTGGACAAAAACAAACTCCTATAATATATCTCATTTATAGAAGAGCCAATAAAAAGTCAATAATAGAGCATAAACTATTAGAAACAAACAAAAGATTTAACATTTCAATTTCAGAGTCAATAGTTCTTTTATTCCTTTCCTCTTGTATCTTAACTATAGAAAAAACCTTCAGGCAATGTTTTGAAAACTTTTCATTGCAACCCCACTAAAATAGAATAAATATTTATTTTTAAGTAGATTTAAAAAAAAAAGAAAACAAAATAACACAATTTCAAATTGTCAATTTAAAATAAGTGATCGATTTGAGAATAAAATGTATGTTACTTTAGTTTGTTAGTATATATTAGAAACCTGCACTATAGATTCCAGAATCGTAGGATTAAGAGTAAAAAATAATACATTGTATAGAGTAAAATGTTTATTTTTTATGATCTGTGTTCCCCTCGCGGATGATTTGGACAACGATGCCGAGTAATAACCCATGGCATTGCACGGCTATAATCAACCGCACTATGTTTGGTTGAGAAAAAAATTTAGGGATACAAAAATTATTTTCGACTATAGCGAATACGATGCAATCGTTGTTGATTTGCGCATAGCGATAGCCACCCCATGATGTGGGCACTCACACAAACCAGAGTATATTTCAGTGGTCTCCAAACATTGCGGCAAACACACTTGTCAATTCACACCGAATGTCAGATGGACAGTCACATTTTCCTCTCTTCTCCATTCCAGCAAATTTATGTTCTCTCTCTCTCTTCTTCTTAAATACCATCTTGCAAAAATTCTCCCATTGCTTCTATGGCTCAGAGAGTTATTGTTCAATAACTGGGGTCTTTCAAACGCACAAGCAATTGCCGCGCTTCAAGAAAACAAAATAGTCGCACAAGCAGACGGCGCAACAAGTGCAGTGTGTGCGACCGAGACTTGCTTGGTGATGCTTGTCTCGAGCCTCGCTTATAAGTGTAGTTTTTGGGTAATGTTGTTGGACTGCTCCCATATCAGAGTTTCCCAAGAAGAGAGGCATGGTGAATTGCCTCTGGCCATGATTATAACCTTCTCGATGTCACAAAACAAAATATGTTGAATATAATTTTCCATACACCTAAACAAATATTTTAAAGGAGAAATGTTTGAGAAAAATACTCAACTTTTTAAGGAAAATTCCATAAATTCTATCATCTGGCTTAATCTTCCCTACATTTGTATGAATGTCTACGATTGCACACTCAGCTGCCACACTCAATTATTCCTTTACAGGAGAACAAAGTGAGAAGGGGCTGGGCTTGTACCAAACTGCAGTTGTCTGTCAATACGTCACTTGCCGCCGTTGTCTGTGTTTTCTGTTTACCAAGATGCAACAACTGCAGTGATTGTTGGCGTTTTATTTATTCAGACTGAGCAGATTTTTTTGTACATATTTACATTTGTGCAATAGAATGACAGCAACACGAAACATTGTTTAAACATTTGTTACACACACACAACACAAACAAAAGGCACGCCAAAAAGGCACAATATTCTCTCAAATCGATAATTAAGTTTGCTAACAAACTGAAGTGGGCTTAAATTAAGACTGAGGAGGGGTGAACTGACAATGTTTTATGCATCAAATAAGTGCACACATCTGCCGAATATTAAAGAGGCTATAAACTAGAGATATTAAACAGTGCGAAACGCAAAAAAAAAAAACATTTTTCATAAAATGTAAACAGATATAAATATGGCGGAGTCCAGCCAAAACGAAAGTAGGTTAATTTTTATGCTCTGTTTAATACAAAATAGGAATTGAAAGTAGCAACGCAATGTGTCTTCTCCTCTCTATGAATATGCCCATCTCTAATTTACAATAGTTACTGTTTTTTCTTTAAGTAGGCCCTCTTTGCTCTCATTTATGAAATTTTTAATTCTCTCCGGTCACGTTTCGATCCTGACCTTTATTATTTTCAAATTTTTTAGAACTCTTCTTCCAACCTGTAATATCTGTCAGAGTGAGTTAGACCATGTTAGACCACCTAGAACTAACAAACGGTAAACAGAAAATAACCAAACCTACCTCCTTCAATGAACAACACGCATCTCGAGTACGCCTCTTTTCTATTACCCACTTAACTTGTCTATAACTGAATTGCTGCCTTTTGCTGCTGCTGTCCAGTGGTTCAACGAGTGTGGTTAAAAATCCAATCAGGGACAAAGTTTTTGTGTGTGTGAATAATGAAACTCATCGACAACCAACAATTTTCATCATAAAATTTTGGTTTTTGATTTCCATTGAAATTTGTAGGCTTATGGGTGCTTGCGGTTATCAAAAAGAAAAAAAAAAAGGCTGAGAGGGAGGAAGAGGAAGCTGCTATCGAATCATTTCATACATTTTTTAGCTGAAATGTAATGAATTTTGCATGCTGTTTCAAAGAATTCAACTTTTGTGATACGAAATAATTTAAAAAGCAGGGAATGCATTAAAAAGCAGCAAGATTAAAGCTATGTGCCACGTGTTGAGTACATCTTTCATTGATATTCTAAATACTACAATATTTCGAGATCGGCTAAAATTAGGCTGGATGGCTATTTAAGCTTTTCGCGGGAAATTTGATATCGTCAGTGGATTGTAGATTAAAAATGCCTTGATTTATAATATAAATCACTAGACTTTATGAATTGACTTCCGTCCTTCGAGGAGATTGTATATCTTATAAGTCAGATAGCAATAAATGGCTAAGACCCGGCTCGAAGGATGCTTCAATTTATTTATTATAAGACCCACCACATACAAGATATTTTCCTAAGTATATTCTAAGCTAAAGATGTGTGTGTAAAGACACATCTATGTATATAAATGCGTTGGTCGCAACGCTGGTTTTGCACAGCATGCAAGTGTGTATAAAACCGTAATTATTTTATGATCTTAGGCTGTGTCTAGTGCATATGACTTTTAACACTAAGTGTGGGCCCAGGCGAACATCATGTTCAAGTTTGAACATACTCAGCGGGCCTAAGGGTCTTCTTAGGATTGTGGTCGGTAGTCTCATGTTAAATCCGTCCACATTCTTTAGCTTCTTACAAGACCCGTGGGAATACTGTTACCTTCCCTGCCCGTCCGACTCTACCTTAGTAATTTAATTATTTCAATGTGTAATTTTGCGGTAGCTGATGTTATTTTTAAAATGTGTTGCTCATTTCAGTTTAAACAAACTGGGCAATTTGGGGTAGGGTGGGGGGATAAAGGGGATGGTCCATTGTTGTTTAACCGTCTGTGCCTTGCACTTGCCGGTCTGTTGGTTGTGTAGGCGGTATTTCTGATTTTGTTCTGCTATATAAATATAGAAAAAATAATAAAGGGAGCACAGGCACACTCTTTGTCGCGCATTCCCAGTCACATTTATTATTAATAACACCATGAAAATGTGTAATGTGGTGCCAAGCAGCAAAGGCATTAAAATGTATAGATGGGACATTGCACATTTTTGCAGATTGAATTTCTGAAAAAAGAAAACGGAACTTTTTATAAGTGTTTGGAACGGAATTCTCATATTGTATGCCGGAAATTTAAGCGTGATATGTAAATACTGAACTCTAGCTATGGTTCCCGCGAGACTGGAAACAAAATTATTGAGGGCATTGAAGTACAGTACATTCGTATATTTAATTTAAGTTTGCGAAGAAAAGGTAAATTTCTCAATGTTTGTTGAAAAAACCAAAAATTAAAGTAATTAAGAATGATGATTTAAGATTTATTGTCGTTATGTTGAAGAATAATAATGGAATTGGCTTTGGCCGTTCAATGAAAACATGAAACTGGGCCACAATCGCTTGTTAATAAATATTAGTTTTGGAATAAGTTTAAAGAAAATGAAACTCTAAATCTTTGTAGGCTAAACCAAATCGACCAAAGCATGGTGAGTGCTGTGCAGACCTCTATTTTTGCTAGTGGAAGGTGCTCAGCTTCTGTTGTGAGCGACCCCTAAGCTTGCTTCTCTGCCTACCGATGAGGAAGTGAGCCGTAAAGTCCACATTTAGAAGCGAGGGGTGCTTTAATTCTGGCCAAAGAATTTTCGATACTATATTTCGATTCTAGTCTGTGGATCTAGACGAGATGGATATGACATAACGGGTGAACTTGTTTAAGGATCTACGGCATTTCGTTTACAGTGGCAACCTTGTTTAAGGCAGCTTTACTTTCCCTAACATTTTCCTAACTTTTCGTTACATATGTGTGTCACTTAAAGAGCGTGATTTTGAAGGTGTGTTTTTAGATTTTTGTAAAATTGCGTTACGCCACTTGTACCTTTTAGAGCGTTGGGTAGTTCATTCCAAATGCGAACAGCATGAATGCCAAATTGTCTTTCAGAGATTAGCAGCTTATGTCTTAAGGATATTAGGTTATTTGTTCGTCTAGATGTTGAAAACTGAAGATCGTCAAAGAGGTAGTATGGTTCTTTATTGTATATAATTTTGTGTAGTAATAATAAAACCTTAAAGTTTGTCCAAGATTTCAGAGGGAGGTTAAATAATTTGATTGAAAAACTGGATATATGGTCTCTGCGTCTTAATCCATAAACATATCTAGCAATATTATTATGGGCAACATTTAGTTTGCCAAAATGTATGGCGTCACTGTTAGCAAACACCTCTATACCATAGAAAAGTGCTGGCAACAGATATGCATTAGCTATAAGCGAGCGGATATTTGTAGGAAGATATTGTTAAGAAATGTTGAGATTTCTTAATAGCCCATATGTTCTTCCTACAGCTTTTATAATATGGATATTCCAGTTTAGGTTCCTATTAAAATAGAAGCCCAAGTTATTAGCGTGTTCAACATATTTTATGGCAGAATTATCTATTAATAGGGGACGGATATTGCTTATACTAAAATGTTTTTTATATATAACTAGACATTTAGATTTAGTTGGATTTAGACAGAGACCATTATGATTTGCCCAGCTTAGCTCATTGTTACATACAACACCACAGTTGTAGATTTTTTGTAGCTCATTGTTACATATATCTCGAAAAAAAGGTTTTACATGTAATCCAGATAATAGTGAGTAAAAGTTTGAAAAATATTTTATAAGTGTGCACTTATACCGTTACATCCATCTCCTTTCGAATATCCTCAACGACTTTTAGAATAGCTGTGGTGCAGCTTCTATTCTTCCTGAAACCAGATTGCTTATCGTTATATAGTAAGTTCTTGGTCATAAAATGCCGGATTTGGTCAGCCATTAGGTGCTCGAGGATCTTTGACAGATAAGGTAGTATTGCAATAGGTCGAAATTTGTTGTCAGGTTTTAGAATAGGGACTATTTTAGCGGATTTCCACATTACGGGAAGCAAAAGTTGTAATGGCGGTATTAAAAATGTGAGTTAAGTGTGGCAAAAGTAAGAAGAATTTTTAGGAATTTAGGGTTAAGTTCACCTAATCCAACAGCATTTGATTTAATTCTAAGAATACATTCAAGAACATCACATTGATAACACATATAAAATTTAAGCTATATCACAGGCGTTGTATGGTAAACTGTTCAGGTATATTTGGGTGAATTAAAATTTCGTTTAAATTGACAAATTCATTGTTAAGTTCATTGGCATCAACCTCAGAGATTATTTCTTTATGTTGGTTCCCGACACCCAGTTTTTGAATTTCATTCCATGTTTGTTTATTAGCTATGGCACTGCTAAGTTTATCCGAATAATATTTTTTCTTAGTAAGATTAAAAAAAAAAAAAAAAAAACGGTTTGGGTTACGGTTACTGTTTTGGCCGTTCGTTTTTTTCCGGTTACGGTTATATTACGGTTGTAGGAATATCGGTTACGGTACTGGTTAACGGTTATTAACCCAATTCTGTTTCGGGTTTTGGTTACGGTTCATTTATTAAATATAACTTTGACAAATCATGCCGACTGAGCGGTACTGCCAGCAAAACTTTTGATAATTTAAAAGATCTGGAAATATTGTTTCATTTATTCCGACCGTTCCAATATGTGTCCTCTGCCAAGCCATATTTTTAATGAAGATGTCAAATTGTTTTTAATTAGAATCTGCTGTAAATTTCCGACCAACTTGGATGTGGACTGTTTTCCCCTTATAAATGAATCGAATTATTGTTGTTCAACAATTTAATACAGCTAATTTTTTGCTCGGCAGAAAAAGACACGTTATATCTCGGATCAAGAAATATTGCAATTAGATAGGCATCGTTCCCGAACAGACTTGGCTCTCTAAATTCTATCTCGTGAGACTGCAGTTTGTTCAATTCTGAGTTGTTTTGATTTCAAATTAACATTGAATGCAGATAGAACCTATGGGTGCAGAAAAAATCAGAATAAGCTGATGCCAAATTTGAGCCGAAGATAGTGCGGCGCAATGTATGCATGTGAAATGTTCGTTGTGCATATATAAAATTTACTTCAGAGCCGGCATAACTGAGTGTCAGAGAGAGAAGGGCATATTTTTCTGTCCTCTCCATTTGGCTTGCCCAGGTCTAGACCAGAGCCAGCCAGCCATAGCTACCAGGGGCCGAAGTTACTCATGTTTTATAAAAACGCGAGCCGAACTTTTGGTAGTGTGAAACGGTGAACACTGAATTGCATGAAAGTTGTAGGCTGTAGTCTGGAGAGAGCTCTCTTGCTCACTAACACAAGCACACTTCTCCGTCCTCTACATTATCCGGGCACTGATTTACGTTTGTCGAAATTTTGTACTAGTAGAGGAACCGAAATTAACCCGTATATTTGTTTCTGTTTCTGTTCTGATAACCGGTTACGGTAATAAAGGTTATAGGGTTACGGTTATAAGAAAAAAACTTTTTCGGTTACGGTTACGGTTTCTGGTTACAAATTTTAAAGTGTTTTTAGCGGTTAAGGGTTACGGTTTCGGTTACGGTTTCAATCTCGGCTTAGAAGCATTTATCAAATTTACTACATTTTTCTCAAAGCCTTAAATAAATTATAATGTGACTCCGTCTTATATCTTTCCATTTACAGTAGGCTTTGTCTCGTTCTGATAAGTTATTGTTTGAAAAATTAATCGCAAATGTTAACGTAGCATTCCATGAATGTTGTTATTTTACATTTCAATAAATATTTTGTTGAGCGAATGCTGTATCAAGTTGCCTTTCTAAAACTCCTACAAACATTTGGGGTGGAAATCTAGTTCTCCTCCTCTAGAAATGATTAATGCCACAAAATTTCCATAATTAGTGCATGTGTTTAACTATATGATGAGATGGCGCCATTAAATGTCCGACAAACAGAATGGCTTGTAGCAAACGGTTAAGTTTGACAAAATTGCTATAAATCAAGAAAACTTTGACTTTGAAGGCCAATTTCGACACCATTGGCAATACTTATGTGGTGTCCCAGCAAACATTTTTTATCGCAGAAGATAAGAATGCGATTCTTCCAGTAGGTGTCGCTTCACTCTGGCGATATCGCATATTTATCGCATTCTTATCTCCCTTCGGGAAGAAATGTGTCACTCTGCGACACTTCTTGAAGGAGAGAAAGCGTTTCTTCTGGGAGATACGAAAAAGTCTCTTCTCAGGGATAAGAAAGCGATTCACACAAAAAAATAAATATTTGTGCCCGCTGCTACACAACCTGCTGCTATAGCTCTCTGCTTGCCTGTTCCGATAAACAACGAATTAAACAAATTTATACTTAATTACATGAAAAACTTTTACTTACTCTGAGGCCATTCGAACTCGGATCCCTTGGACTGAAATTACGATGGGACTGACGTTTTAGACGACTGCGCCACGCTGTGCGTCTAAGACGAGGCAACTAGAGGGTTACTTGTATTGAATCTATTTAAAAGCATTTACCCCTATATGCTTATTTATCACTCTGTCCATATAAATAGGGCAATAGAAATTGATGCCACATATCGCCAATTTATCCCTTTTATGTTAAAAATGCGAAGCCTTGAATGTTTTGTTTTTGTAAATCGCCAAACTATCATCAAACTCTCATCTCAAACTATCGCCAATCTCAGTTGCATTAATATGTGTACTATCCTATAAGGATAGGTGCTTCCCCCAGGTGCTTCCTGCAACCTTGTTGCGGCTTCTGACCATTTTGATTACCTCCTCAAAGTGTTTGGCGAAGGTGAACATCTCACAGCGAAAGTGAGTTGCTGACCATCAACGAAAGTTATCCAGGAGTTGATGGATCTTAGTGATTGCACTTCCATGGGCAGTCCAGAGAAGGCTTGACTGACTTAACATAGTGGGTTTACTTTCCTTTGCCCAGCAAATGTCGTCCCATCTTTTTGGTTACACCATCTTTGCTTGCATTAAATGTCATTCTAATGTCAGTTTGTTTTTTTCTGTTTCCCTTGCAGGCACACTCTTGTCGCATATCCCGGGAACGAGGACGGAAGGAGGAGGAGCGGCAGTGTGCGCGTGCGTCTCTGTGCCACTCACTCGCACTTGGTCAACTTGGTCAACATGTCTTCGCCCATAGCAACACAGAGCAACAGCAGCAGCCAGTCGCAAACGCAGTCGGCAGCAGCAGCAGCAGCAGCGGCCCAGCAGCAGCAGCAGAATCAAAAGGCAAATGTCAACAACACACACGACAACAACAAGAATGCCTCAGCGACGACGACGGGAGGAGGAGCAGGAGGAGGGGGTGGTACGGCCACAACAGCCGGCGGCGGAGCTGCACCACAGAGCCCCACAAAACGCAGCACAATATCGACCAAGGAGCGTGTGATCGATAGCGTACCCTTTCCCCCCAGCCGCAAACTCACCTGCGCGGATGTGTTCGACGCGCGCACCGGAAAGCCACACCACGACGTACTTAAGCAGCACTTCATACTGGAGGGCCGCATCGAGGAGAGCGCCGCGCTGCGGATCATCCAGGAGGGCGCCACCTTGCTGAGGCAGGAGAAGACCATGATTGATATTGAGGCGCCGGTAACCGTCTGCGGTGACATACACGGCCAGTTCTATGACCTGATGAAGCTGTTTGAAATCGGTGGCTCGCCGGCCACCACCAAGTATCTCTTCCTGGGCGACTACGTGGACCGGGGCTACTTCAGCATCGAGTGCGTGCTCTATCTGTGGTCCCTGAAGATCACCTATCCGCAGACGTTGTTCCTGCTGCGCGGCAATCACGAGTGCCGGCACCTGACGGAGTACTTCACCTTCAAGCAGGAGTGCAAGATCAAGTACTCGGAGCGGGTGTACGACGCCTGCATGGACGCGTTCGACTGCCTGCCGCTGGCGGCGCTCATGAATCAGCAGTTTCTGTGCGTGCACGGCGGCCTGTCGCCGGAGATACACGAGCTGGAGGATATACGGCGACTGGATCGCTTCAAGGAGCCGCCCGCCTTTGGGCCCATGTGTGATCTGCTGTGGTCCGATCCGCTCGAGGATTTTGGCAACGAGAAGAACACGGACTTTTACACGCACAACTCGGTGCGCGGCTGCTCGTACTTCTACAGCTACGCCGCGTGCTGCGACTTCCTGCAGAACAACAATCTGCTGTCGATCATACGGGCCCACGAGGCGCAGGACGCCGGCTATCGCATGTATCGCAAGAGCCAGACCACCGGCTTCCCCTCGCTGATAACGATCTTCTCGGCGCCCAACTACTTGGATGTGTACAACAACAAGGCGGCGGTGCTGAAGTACGAGAACAACGTGATGAACATACGGCAATTCAACTGCTCCCCGCATCCCTACTGGCTGCCCAATTTCATGGACGTGTTCACCTGGTCGCTGCCATTTGTGGGCGAAAAGGTCACCGAGATGCTGGTGAATGTCCTAAACATCTGCTCCGACGACGAGCTGATGACGGAGGAGAGCGAAGAACCGCTGTCCGATGATGAGGCTGCCCTGCGCAAGGAGGTGATCCGGAACAAGATACGGGCCATTGGCAAAATGGCGCGCGTATTCTCCGTGCTGCGCGAGGAGTCCGAATCGGTGTTACAGCTGAAGGGTCTAACGCCAACGGGTGCTCTACCGCTCGGAGCCCTCTCGGGCGGCAAACAGTCACTGAAGAATGCCATGCAGGGCTTCTCGCCCAATCACAAGATTACCTCGTTTGCGGAGGCCAAGGGTCTGGATGCGGTCAATGAGCGGATGCCGCCGCGTCGCGATGCCACACCATCGCCGGCGGAGGAGGGCCAGAAAACACTGTCAGCGGCGGCAGCAGCAGCGGCCAATGCAAATGCGAATTCAATCATTGGATAATTCTAAGTCAAGAGCAGCAACAGCAGCGGTGGAGAGTCAGTTCAGTTTAGATGTAAATCGGTGGGAGGGAGGGGGAGGGGGAAGGGGGAGAAGTTTCAAGCACACTCACACAGCCATACAACCGGGGTGAGACAATAGCTTGCCTCACCTTGCTATTCCACCATTTTGCAGCATAACGGTAATTGAACAGTTTGCACACAAAAAGCAAAACACAAACCAAATTATTGGTATTATACAATTTAAAATGAATCATGAAAAAGCTAATTATAAACAAATGCAGTTAAACAAATATATATATATATTATATATATATATATGTCAAAATTTTGTGCAACGTTATATCAAAACAAAAAGAAACACAGAAAGAAAGAAAAAAATCAGAAGCAAAGTTAACGGTAACAGATAAAAATGAAAATTGAAATGAAATTTGTCTCAAACAAAATATAATAATAATAATTATAATAATATTCTTATTATATACTAAACACTTTCGTTGTGTGGTGTCTGGGCGACTTTTCAAGCGGGACACCAATAATAATGCTTTACTACTTCCTAACAGCAGCAAGAACAATATTTTACTACAATATTTTACTACAAACAAGAAACGACTGAATCTCTCTCTCTAACTGACTCTTTCTCTCACACAAACACACACACACACACACACATATGATGCATAAACTCAAAGTTTAATGTTCGTCGCCATTTTTCGCCTCACACTCTCTCTCATCTGGTGATTGTGTATGTGGTCTTTATATACGTGCCATCTTTGTCGTAGTCATTAGCTGAATATATTATATATATATGATTAATTTATATTATATACACTTGTGGTGGAATTTTATTGTATAAAACTGAAAACACAACTCTAGTGCAATTTGCTAACGCCACCATAACAGCATTATTACCGTTTACGCGCGCTCTCTCTCCCCCTGCTTTAATGAATCATAAAAACAAAATTTCAAGAAAGTGTTTTGAAAGGAAAAAAACTTTTTTGTGGGAATTGCTTTATAAATTTAAAATTTAGTTCTTATTTTATTCTGATTCTGCATCGTCCCTAGTACTAGTACGCAAAAAAAGGTAGCCAAATCCATCTAGTTTTAACATTAAAAAAAAATGTAAAACAAATAAAATCCCAATTTTAAAGTGTCAAGAAAGTGTTTTGACAAAAGTCAAAACACCTATATTTTCAGTATAGGAACTCAAATGGAAATACAAAATTATGATTCTAGACAAATTTGACATGTTGAACCCGAATCTGCTTATATAAACTCTATATCTTTCTTGGATTGGCTGCAAATTTAAATTAAAGTGCATAATACTGCTGATTTTTCACCTTTTTGTTACATTCGAATCTTGTAGACATCAGATTATTTTGAAAATTATTTTTTTTTTTATAATATAGCATCGAATCTATAGTACACAAGAAATAAACAATATCTGTTTCCATCGGCCACAATATCGGGTGCTTTTCGATTTAAAAATAGTGTAGTTGAAAGGCAATACTGATGAAAAATATAAGAAAAGGCGGGACACGCCCTCAAATTTTAACAAATATATTTTGTGTCATATGCATTTCGGATTTTAAGGCGTTTTTCTTAAAAAATCCAACCGATTCTGCTGAATTCTCTTTTTTATCGCGGATTGATCATGAACATATAACCTATGAAATGATTAAAGTATTTATTATATTCTATACATATTGGTAAGTACTACTGAATGTTGAGATCGAAAATTTAAAAATGAGCTGATTTCTTCAAGATTCGAATGTACCAAAAAGGAGTTAAATGAGTCATTTTCTGCATTTTAATTTAAGTTTGCAGCTAATCCATGTAAGATATGGAGTTTATATAACCAGATTGTTCAGATTGCCAAAATTGTCTAGAATCAATAGTTTTTATTTCTATTGGAGCTTGTGTACGGAGGATATAAGTGTTTTGACTCTTGTCAAAACACTTTTTTTTTTAATCAGTAAAAATTTGTTTCTTCTTTATTGAAATTCATTAACTCACAAATTAAATGCAAATAAAAAAGTTTGTTTTCAAATCTGAAATATCAAAAACAGAGAGGGCAGACATGCGGTTTTTTCTTTAAATATCTTAAATACTATTACAAAACTAATACAAAATTATATTTTGAAATCGCTTAAGTCTAAGAAAATGTGATGAGGGGTGAATGGTTGGCGTGTTTTAAGTCTTGCTTCTTCCGGGTATTGTGGAGTTACCGTTTATTTACCCGTCTCCATCTTCTCGCCGCCGCCATTTTCAGTCTTGCCATCAGCTGCAGCAGCGTTACCCTCTGGAGCTTTGACACTTAGGTGCGCAGGACCGGTTTGTTGGATCTGCACAATTCGCTCTGGCTTTGCCAGCTCCTTGCTGGGCGGCGGGGGAGCTTTCAATGTCAGCACACCGTCCGAGGAGACAGTCGAGACAACCTCATTGGGATCAAAGTCCTTGGGTAGAGTGTATTTACGCACAAAATGGCGCTGAATCAAACCATGACCATCTTCGCGCTCCTCATGCTTGCCCTCCACCACCACCGTTTTGTCCACTACCTTAACGGTCAGCTCGTTGGGCTTGAATTGTGACACATCCATACAGACTTGGAAGCCATCTTTGCCAATGGCTGGCAACAAAGAGTTCTGTCCCCCCGAGGAACGCTGGCGCGGCATCAGATGATGAAGATGGTGATGGCGACGCTCATATGGCAAAGAGCGACGGCGTGTAATGCCTGCTCCATGGTGAGGCAACATCAGACGTGGACGATGGAATAGCTCATGGGCGTGGACGCCAAATCCAAAATCATCGTCCAGGAAGTGATCCCAGTCGTTGTAGACACTGCGATAGTCATTATCGAGTTCGCGTGCCAAGTTCAAGAGCGGTACAATTGACATTTTGGAAATTGTTTTTTTTTTGTAGTTGTTGTAAGTCTGCACAGCAGAAGTTTTAATCAAACCGAGTAGAGAAATGATACTTTATTTGTTTTATATTTTTTTAAATGCTAAAACTAGATGGATTTGGATACTTTTTTTTGCATACTATTTCTAGGGACGATACAGAATCAGAATAAAATAAGAACAAAATTTTACCAATATATAGAAAGCCTCTTTTTTTGGAATAAAAGTGCAAAATGTGAATTTTTTTCCGTGTCAATTTTTGACATACTGTATGTAAAATTTACAGTGGGTGGGAGAGCGTGCGCCTGTGGCGTAGGCAATATAATATTACTTCTTTATTTTTTTTGTCTTCTCCCCCAAAATTTTTAATCGAATTTTAGTTATGTGTTTTTTTTATTTATTGTATACTCTACACACATATATATATATATCCTTCACACACACACACACACACTTGCATACACAAATAAAAACTAAAATTGTTGTTTCTACTTCATTATGCTTATGTTATCTATCTATATATATATATATTTCTATTGTTTACTACACTTTTTCTATAAGCATTAAGTAAAATTTAATAAAAAACAAAAAAAAAAAAAAAAAAAATAACAAGTGCAAGTTTTCTTATAAACCAACAAATTATATATATATATATATTATATAAATACATTATAAACAAAACAAGTAAGCGAAATCATTAAAACAAAAAAACAAAAACAACAAAAACAAACTATGTGAATTTACTATTAAGTTTAAATTATACAAACAACAACAAAAAGCAAATAACGTTTACAAACATTAACCACAAAAACAAAAACAAAAACACAATTGAAAATCTAAAGAAGTGTCATACAAAATGCAAACTTATAGCAATTGGAAGTACTTTATAAACAAATATACATACATACATACATACATATGTATATATTTGATATATATTTGAGATAATTGCGGGTCGAATCGAGGGAGATAGAGCAGCAGCAGAAGCAGCATTAGCAATTCTAATTAAGTTTACCAACACTAAAACATACACACACACACACACATACAGCATGGGTACATGGCGAGAGAGAGCGAGACCGAAATTACCTAAAAGCAGGCAACAGTTTGTGTTTGCTTTTGCCTTGTAACGAAACTGTACCCATGCCACATTATCAACAACAACAGCAAATGGTTAAAAATTATTTACATCTCTACATATATATACATATATATATATATATATATACAAAAACTGCTAACAAACCAAACCAAAAAAAAACAAAATACAAGCAAACAATTTACAAAAAGTTTATGCATTTCAATTCCAAATAAAAAAACAAAACAAAAACTACAAATAAACCATAAATTACCAAAGCATTACGGAGACAAAAAATTGCTATTATTTGAATAAAAACCCAAGCATACAAACATACATATATATATATACATATATATTATAAAGCATATAAAGCGAACATGTATACTTTTCTCCTCCAACGTTCCCACAAAAAAAATTTAGCGCGCTCTTCTAAAAAAAAAAAAAAAAAAAAAAAAAATTAATATACATAACATGTTAAAACTAAGCAAACCAAATATATAACTAAAAAAAAAACAAAACGAAAAAAATACTTTTATACTATATACACACACACACACAAACAACCAAATTCTAACTGCTCTATAACCCTAGGCTCACTTACTCACCCGCTCTCTGCTCATCTCTCTCTCTTTTTCTCACACACACAGTTTTTAACAATTGATCAACAAATTAAAATGTAAAACCAAAAATTATAAGAAAAATTCCCATTTAAATTTTTGTTTGCAAGCCAAAAAGTAACTACAAAAAAAATACTGAAAAGCCTTGTTGATGTGGCTTTTGTTGTATGTGTGTTCAAGTGAGAGTCTGGAAGCGTCGAAGCCGTTGGATACACATGTTCATATCCTTTTGAAAAAAATTTTCAGCTCCATTGGATGCATATCTTAGATCAATGTAACATTATATGGATACGATATTAAAACTATTTAGGACAAATGCATACACTAGGCAACCAGGTCCAGTATATCGAAGGGCTGGTTGGTGGATTCTAGATAATTTTCGTACTTTCAGAAATGGTTTATTTTTTTTTTTTGTTGAATTTTTGGGTAATTTTTTCCTAAAATATTAATTTTTATAAAATATAGTATATTTATTATATTTTTTTTTTTTTTTTCCCCAATACTCTTTAATTTTTTTTGAGTGGCGTTGTGGGTGGCGTCGTTATGTAAGGGGGGCGTTAGGGGAATGATAGACTCGCGCGAGAAGCGATAATATATCTTGCTATGAGCAATGCGAGAAGATGACATAGTAAAAGCGTAGAGCGAAGCGAGTTGCATTGATCAATTTTAATTTGCTGTCAGAATTTACCATGATTTAGTAATATAAGAAGAGGCCAGTAGAGAGGGAATGCAACTCAGAGAGCGCAAGCTTTATTTTCTGTGATTATTTTGAGCGCAATTCCTTAAGAGCAGCGAGTTGCATTGCTCTAATTCAGGGATGCAAACTGGTTCTGAACCAAACCGCTTTTTCCCATATAATAAACCGAAGTTCTTTAAAAATGCTGAGTCGGACCGATAACCAATAATCAAAACGGTTCGGTTCAGTTGGCTGAACTCCGGAATTTTGACATGTGATTCCCTAAATTTAGTTAAATTTCCGATTTTGGGATAAATTAAGTTTCGCTGATCGACCCTCAAGGGAGAACACTCATAGACGCATTGATTTTTAAGATGACTTGTCAACCGTTTTAAAGCTGTGTACATCTCCAGCAATTACCCTATGACCTCTTAATATCCTATATTCAAAATTTAGTATATTTGTTCCTTAGGACTTTGCTCTCATTTGTTGCGTTTATTACAATTTTTATACGTGGTTGATATTCTCAATATTCAGTACAATAATTATGGTTTTTAAGGATTACTTATAAAAGGATTCGGGCTTCTTCAAATCGTGCCAGTAATAATTAAAACCATTTGTACCGTCAAGGTTAAATTTTTTCTCGTCTGAAAATATCACCTTTTTTTCATTGATCGGTCCATGACATGTGTTTTTCGGCAAACTCTAATCTTGCAACTTTATGCGATTCCTTTAAAGCGGGTTTAGACTTCATTGTACACGACGCTTAGTAACGGATAATTGTGAAGTTAGCTCTTATTTGCGATGCAGTTGCATTTTTTGTAAGCCTAGTAAGGATTTACACGAGAAATCTTTTGATTATTATTTTGATCGATTTGTATTATATTTCTGCTAGATTAGGAGATCTTTTCAATTTATTAATGGCAATTTGCCTATTAGACATGCTAGTATCCTTGTAAGCAAGGATTTTGGCTGTTTCTTCAGATGATAATGTTTTTCCCTTTCCCATATCAAAATTGAGGACATTTTCAATAGGATATAATTTGTATCTGTTTAAGAATTACTAAAATTTTGCACCTTTCTTCTTACTTGAGGACTTGAAACACACTGCCTTTAATAGAATTTCGCTTCAAAACGTTTTACAAACTCTGAATAATGGGCAAGCTTTAGCCCTAAACTTACTGTTAATGCTCTCATTAATATAAAGAGAGAACCAGTGTAAAATGAAGAATAGGTTTGCAAGATGCCTTCTGGTTCCAATACATTTTAAAGTGACTAAACGGACCTGCCTTTGAGTGAATTTCGCTGAGCGTGTAGCCCCATTTTCTGTATAAAAGCCAGGATTTTTGTGAGTCCTAAGTTACTGATATTGCTTGGGTGTAAAATGGAACCTTTTGAGGTCGTGGTTCAGTATTAATGCTTTAGCTTGTCTCATCCCCCTGGTGTTTACCCAGGAGGCTGTTCTAAGCACATTCTGCTTCCTTTCTTGAGAAGCCCTTTTGTATGTGTTGGCCTATAGCGCAGTAGGGCTCTGAGCCCTACCATTGCGGTGGTTGCACCCTTGCGTGCCAATTCGTCGGTCAATTCGTTTCCGGGGATGTTGTTGCGTCCCGGTATCCATCGTTGGGTCAGGTTGTTCCTGCTGCCTAGTTGATCCAATTTGTTTTTTGTCTTTAAGACTAGCTTAGAGGTGAACTTATTGCTGCTGAGCGCTTTAAGCGCTGCTTGGATATCGAAGAGTATAGCTAATTCTCTATTATGGTAGTTCTTTCCCATATTACGGACTTCACAACGGGAGATTGCACTGTGAGGCGCAAAATCAGCAGATTTGGGAAACACATTCTACACCAAGCAATATCAGTAAATTAGAACTCACAAAAATCTGGCTTTTATTGCAGGAAATAGGGCTGTTAAAATTGAGTGCAATGAATGCACTTTAATATTCGTCCTTGAGGCACATGTAAATATGAAATTTTTTTTAATTTTTAATAATTATTTTTGAGTTTTATTTTTTGATCAGAAATAATTATTATTATGTAGGTTTTTATTAAATTACTCAAATTTAAATGATTATCTTTGAGAAAATTGTAAAAATCAAAAATTTAAAAATCACAATTGGATTTGCAGAGTTGTGCAAAGAGGTAAGGTTTTGGTGTAAATATTTTTTCTGGTCAATTATAAGTGGGTGATTTTTTACTTGAAAAAATAAAATAATCATTATTACCGTTCCCTGGTTTGGGGCACTTATAAAAGGATTTTAAAAATTCAATTTCTAAGAATGCAACAAAAATTACGTGCGATCTGAGCTAGTTCAAGCGAGAAAGCGGGTTGCAAACTGCAAACCGACATTAGCCTAAAGGCTTAATTTTGTCTAGACTCTCTTTGATAAAAAAGGTATTCCAATTAGGTTTACGATTATTTTTAGCGAAGATTTTACCATTTGAATATAAAGTCTCGATAATAATAAAATAACAAAATCGTCCGCTGCCCAAAGGTATTGCAAAAACGGTTCCATTTCAATGAAAATCTTCAAAAAAATATATTGCATACTTTGTGGCAGCAACAATATATTGGTTTTTTGTAAACTCGTATATAATTACCCAAAAATGGTATATTTTCATTGAAAAAAATCGTAAAGTCAATTAGGATAGTTTATTTCAAAGTTAAGGGGGTTGACCCGTGTGACAGTTTCAAAAAATTAAAAAAAAAAACAATTTGTTCAATGAACAATGTTCATTAAATCTCATCTAAAGGATTTTTGATATTCGATGTATAAATAAGAACACGCATATATTTCCAAAGCTGACTTGGATGCATTTCAGTCTTGGTGTAAAGATAATCTAGTCAAACCTTAACAGTTCCAAAGTAAGGTTGTGACATTTGCCAAAAAGCTCACCACAATTCTTTTTCTTATATGACTAATAATGTCCCAATAGTGTGTTTGAATGATACATTTAATGAGGTTGTAAATGATCTTGGTGTAATCCTTGATCACCGACTTAAATTTGACTCTCAAATAACGGCTACTGTTTGTAAGGCCAGGAGTATTCTTGGGTTTGTTAAGCGCTGATCGAAAAAGAATTTGATGGTCCCAGCACAACGAAAATTTTGTACCTTGCTGTAGTCCAGCAGGGCGAGTAGAGTTACTTTGCCTCATCAAAAACCGAATATCTTCAACCACATTTAAAATAGCTGTTGTGCAAATTCTATACTTCCTATAGCCGGATTGCTTTTCATTTAACAGCGAATTGTCAGACATGTGGATTCGAATTTGATCTACCATAAGATGTTCCAAAACTTTTGATGGGTATGGCAATATAGCTATCGGTCGATAGTTATTGTCTGGCTTTAGGATAGGAACTATTTTGGCAGATTTCCATCATCGCAGGGAAGACAGAAGTTGTAAGAGATGTATTGAGCACATGAGTTAAGTGGGGCAAGATTTTAGGGAGAAGATTCCGTCAAGTCCAACTGCATTAGATTTAATTCTAAGAATACATTCAAGGATATCACATTGACTTACACATCTAAAGTTAAAGCTATTATCACAGTCGTTGTATGGTGCACTACCCAGGTACGTATTATGGAAGACTTCGGGGATTTCGGATAGATTAACAAACTTAACTTTAGGATCAATTTCTTGCTTCTGTTTTCCAATACCTAGTTTTTGAAATTCAGTCCATTTCTGTTTGCACTTTGAAATTTATTAGTAAATCGTATAAAAGTTCTCCTTATTTGGTCGGTGCGTTAGATAATTAGCCTTATAACTATTACAAACAAGCAGTCAATTGCTTGTCTTCAAATAAACAAACAAACAAACCCTAACCATTATTCGTTTCGGTTTTAATCTCTGGATAATATCAAAGAGAGTATAGGATTCCCACAAGAGTCAACTTTAAGCTCAAATTACTGAATCCCAAAATACCATTTCTGAAAACGAATTCGTGTTCTAGAATCACCAGCAACCTTTCAATGTACTGGAATAGTCGAATTTCATCTTTTTCTTTTGTGTATCGTCTTTGCAGCCCTTCAAAAGGCCTCAGATCAGAGGTCAAACAGTGAGAGTGTATTGGTATATTGGTCTGAAAAGCTGTTTGCTCTCTTGACACAAACCTTGGCTTGCGCAACTCTGATATGAAAGGAACACAAATAGAAAGCGTATCATCAACAAGGACAACAATACGAGCATATTTCTCTGTGGCTCTTTATTGACAAATTTGTTATTGTACAATCAAATCTACCTTCGTTGTTTATTATTGTTACTGTTTTACTCTTTTTGTTATCCTTTTTTTTTAATAAAGAATATAAGGGGAAGTTTTTGTAGAGTTTCATTTCACGTGTAAATCTTTTATAACACTTTTATATTTATATATATATGTTTGTATAGTTTACCTATTTTTTTTTAGATACATGTATTTTTCAACATCTACTTCCTGCCCTCGAATGCTTTAAAACTTTACACAAAAAAAAATGAAAAATTTTAAATAAATATATTACAAAAAAAAGAGAAAAAAAAAAAAAAAAAAAAAAAGAATTAAAACTTTACCTTTTGGATAAATCAATTTAAATGCATATTTTATATATATTTAAACATTTATTTATATTTGATAAACATATATATGTATATATATATACTCTATATATATATACATATATGATAAATATAAGTTGCAGAAACTTTGTCGAAGCAAACAAAACAAGTTTATATACTTATATTTAAAACAAAAATAATATAACAAATTAATATTTAAAACAATTATAATGAAAGCCCAACCAAAAAACAAAAAAAAAACAAAACATCACATCTAGATAAATCTCTTAAAAAATTTCAATTTTATTATTAAACCGAAACTAAATAAATTAACAAATTTAACAGTGAAGCATTATTATTACATAAACTTTATAAATATGTATGGCAAGTGGACGAAAAATAAAAAACAAAACAAAAAAAAAATTGTACGCAATCCAAAAAAAGAAAGAACAACAAATTAATTTACAAAACCAAAACGCAGACAAGAAGTTTTAACATTAAGTAAAAACCAAAATAAAATGATTATCAATGTTATTAACATAATTAATATTAACAAGAAACCACAATACAAAAAAAAACATTAAAAAAAATATACAAGTACCTATCCTGAGAATAAATGCGCGCACGTTTATTATTTCCTCTAACCAAAAATCGTTTTGAGTGTGTATGTAGATAGTTCAAATTTCAGCACTGCAAAAAGTTAGATAATCAACGATCCAGAGCCTTACCCTAGAAATGAAAAACTTATATGGACTTTCCCCACTGAAGCACATTTTCAAAAAAGTTATCGTCATCACTGAAAATGCAATTTCCCGTCTCTTTGTTGCTTCAGCATTTTGCATTTTGAGAACATCTGTTCTTTGTTTACAATTACGATCTGACACGCTGTGAAAAATTCTACACATTTGGTGGCTCGGTTGCCAAGGCTGGCAAGGAAAGACACACCATTTCGCCTGGCCATTCCCCTGGATAAAAGGATTGCCATTGCGTTATGTACGTTGGGCTCATCTGCAGAATACAGAACAGTTGGAAGACTGTTCGGTATTTCAAAAACAATGGTTGGATCCATTTTGAACGAGTTCTGCCGAAAGTCATTATCCAGTTGGCAGATGAGTTTTTGCCACAAAATAATATAATCTATAATTATTTTTTAGAAAATATTTTATTATCTAAAAATAATCGCACAATATAAAATTAAAAAATTATTTTTTTAAAAAAAAAATATAATATATAAATTAAAATTCTTAAATTGGTGAGTATTTTTACATTTTAAATGGAAACTAATCACCAAAATGTAGTCTAGTGATATCATTAATATAAAATTGGGTTGCCATTTATCATCGTTTCCAGTAACGGCAACCGCCGGGGCATTGAATTAGCCAAGATTTTGTAAAACACTTATATAAATATATTCCTACACCTTTACAATTGCTTCTTAAAGCTGCATCGAAGTGTCGGTTTCCTTCACAGCACCGAATTTTGTGGCAGAAATGATGTCCTACGATCCTCAATTGGATTTAGATCCGAACTTAATGCCGGCCACTGCAACAGCGGAATATTGTGGGACGGAAATATGCCTTTGTCGCCGGGCAATGTGTATGGAAGCTTTTTCTTTCTGAAATATCCAATTGTCACCGTGGAAATTGCCGCGATTGTGATAAGCTTACTTTCCAGCATCTCTACATACATTTGCGCATTGTTTTGGCCAGGCCCTAATCGCGAATTTACAACTTGCCTTTTAGCACTAAAGAAAGCCACTACCATGATAGACTCATCAGCCTGGTTGCGCTTGCAGCAGGTCGGTCGGGGATGTCAAATATCTCCACAAATCCATCTGGGCCGCCTAGGTTAAACTATTTTTATCACTTAATATGGAGGATTCTATTTCTTGGTCCCAAATCATATTCTTTTCATAAATGCCCTTCTGCGCATTCTTGTAATGTTGTTCGTGGCGCGGTTTAGGTACCTTGGACTGATTCTGAAGATGCAACTTCTTTCGGCAAATTTGCAGCTTGCGTTGTCGACATATTGGTAGACTGAGTCCCGACTTAATTTGACGCAGTATCAATTTATTGGCTGCTAGTGTCCTTATGAGTTGCTTGGTCCTCATCCACCTTGGGAATCGCTACTTGACAATAATTTTGAGGACTATTCAAAAAATTTGGTTACTGTGTTCGACAGCTGTTTTAAACTCCGTTTACACCAATTTTTCTACCAGCTTCATACATGGTTTTGATTTTTATCTACTGTTTGAGGGATAGTTCTTTTTGTAAGTGGCATTTTTAGCCAAAATAACTATGTTATCACTTGAAATTGCTTGATTGTTATAGTAATAATATTGCTTGCACACCTGTTCAATATTTTGTCAAAACAGCCATTTAAGTAGACGTCATTTCCTTAAAAGACAAAAAACACAATGCACATATATCAATTTTCTATGAGAAACATGGGATGTGCCTGCTTGATTCATATAACTGCACCACAGAATAGGAGGTAATTAGAAGTGAACACTTTGCAAAGGACATGAAGTAAAAGAGAAAGATAGTGTATACTTCACAACCAATGTACTGTAATTGATCAAAAAGAAATAACAAAAATTATTTTGCACATATATCAATTTTACTGAGGTACATGACACAGAGAAGGTTCTTGAGTGTGTGCAGGGATTTAAAGTTAGGATTTCCTCAGTGCTTTGGTGCAATGGGTGAGCCAAGTATGTCTTGCTGCATTGGTGAACTGGAATATTTATGTTTGTTGGTTTTTCAGACGGCTGCCAATATCGAAATTAAAACTGCCAGCAGCGCACGCGGCAGTTGACTACCATAATTATAAAATTGGTACTCCACTATGCTGTTTGCTTTGGTCGATTATCGGTATGTTATCTATTACAATTATAAGATGAACTAATCCTTCTCTAATGCTTAATAAAGTTTATATGATTTCCACCTACATATGTAAGGTTGCTCCAGGTCGTTGTCCATGTTACTCCCAAAATTACCAAAAATCTTCATTAAAAAGAACTGTGGAGGAGTGGTCGCTATTTAAGGACAACGCCAGACTTTAATATGCGGAGTAAATGTTCCTGTGGTGATATTGGGGGACCCAGCATCCAATTTGATATCAACAATAATGAAGCCTATTTTACTTCGGTAATTACAGATCTGAGGAGAGGATAACTAACCATAATTCTTTTATCAAAACCACGCGTAGTTGAAGAATGCAATTATTAGTTGGTGACGAGTTCTGCCGGGATTAGCAGGATGACACTCTCTCAAAAATAATGGTGCTATGTTATTATTTGCTGTTGCATTTTGCACAACTTTTTAATGTGGAAAAATTGGTTATACAGATATGAGTTAGGAGTGTAATGGAGATTACATTGTTGCCGATAAACAGTCAATATCAGTCTATATTTTTAAAACATTAATGATAATGCTGAAACAATCTGGAAGTGGTTTTGCTAATTTTTCACTCAACACAAGCAGCTTTCACCCCAATCATAAACTATTTTATTCCATTTCTGTTTTGATTAAACTTAAATTATATGATGAAATAAAAATAAAACTAAAAGTAAAATTATTGATTATTTTTTTCCCTCATTAATTTGAGTACTTCTCCATGGATGGTCTTCTATTTCTTCCGTTCATTTTGGCCATTTTTTCGATGGTTGCAACTTTTCTTCTTTAATTTTGGCCGGCACTCAATCGCCGCCGGTTAGCTGCTGCGTGCTGGAACGACGAATCAAAGCCCGGAATCATTTCGACTGATGAGAAATCTAAATCAATAGAGATATTAAAGTTACTTCTCTCTCACTTTAGTTATTTATATTGCACACCATTCTTGGGGACAAGCGAGGTTCACGCCAAAAATTAGGTGGACCGGACTTGGGGTACCTTATCGCGCAATTGAATGGAAATTGTCAAAATTCTTGGGGTTTGGCCTTTCACCGTTATTTTCCCTAAGAATTTGCTCAGCTTAGCAGCCATCCATCTGTAAATGTGAGAATTGCGAGCACCACGCAAACACGGTCAATATTGTCGATCCTAGGGTCGAACAGATGGTTTGTGGCGTCTTCAAACCAATTCACTTTCTGTTCTGTTCAGAAAATAATAGAAATTAAGAAAATCGGTCAAGCAAAAATTTATATATTGCGGGCAAAACCACCAGCAAAATTGTGAGGCAGCGCAAAGTACATGAAACATATATTCAAGGTGTTGGGCGAGGATCCAATTATTGCCCGTTTGAGACACATCTGTGACAACGAGGCTGATCTGTTCGATATGTCGGGCTACTACTTGGAACATTATTTGGATGTTTGCCGCTCGGGTAACTATAATCGTTTGGAGAAGTTTATAAACTCTGGAGCGATGCTATAGCCGCACATTGTTTTTTTAGTGAGGTATAAAAATTTTGCGATTACCGTTTGAAAGAGGGTTAAAAATTATAGAAAATAATTGACAAACATCAACACTCTCAGTGCAAAAATTAACCGTTATTTATACTACAGCCGCACTTGACTAAATTAAATAATTTATAGAAAAATGTTAACGAATTAATATATTTTTATTCACTTTAATAAAGAGTGTAACCTCCTTTAGCACCTATACTGAGAGGTTTTTTATACCTTTAGGGGACAGTTCTTCCCATGCCTTAATTATTAACAATTTGAGCTCATTAGTACTATTGTACTTAGTGCTTTGAGCATAAATCCTTCGGACCAGCAACGCGCAAAGGTTTTCCATACGATTTAAGTCCGGGGAGCACGCGGGCCACTCCAAAAACCGAACATTAGTGCCTTGAGTTGCGTGCATTATTGCGTTCTTCTCTTCTTGATTGGCCGGATGCTTGCATCACAACCGTTCGACGGTCTCGGCAATCAATGTCCGCCAGTCGCTTCTGCTCCGTGCGAGCTGGGACCAGTTGGTCACACCAAGCTTGGCAATGTCTGCCCGAACCTGGTCATTCCATCTTAGTCGAGGTCTCCCCTGCTTGCCTCTTCCTCCGTAGTCAGCCGCCTTCGAATAATAAGCTTTCTTACTGGAGCTTCTTCGTCCATCCTGGTGACATGTCCTAACCAGCGCAGCCGCTGTTGCTTTATGCGCTTGACCAGACAGGTGTCCCCATAGAGCTCATACAGTTCGTCATTATTTCGAATGCGGAAATCATCGCCAACTTTTAAAGGTCTATAAATCCTCCGAAGAATCTTTCGTTCAAACACGCCAATCGCCGCTTCATCCGCTGCTGTCATTGTCCATGCTTCTGCACCGTATTGCAGGACTGGGATGATGAGCGACTTGTATAGGGCTAGTTTTTTCTTCGATTGAGGTCTCTGCTCTTGAGCTCCTTACTTAGCCCGTAGTAGCATCGGATTGAAAGAGTGATTCTTCGTCGGATTTCCAGACTGATGTTGTTGTCGCTGGTTATCGTCGTTCCGATGTAAACAAAATCCTCTACAACTTTTAAGTTGTATTCTCCCATTGTAACAGATTTTCCAAGACGCAAGGACTTTTGTCCGCGGATACAAGGTATTTCGTCTTGTCCTCATTTACCGCTAAACCCATCAGTTCCGACTGCCTCTCAATCTCTGAAAACGCCCTGCTTACCGCCCGTTCGTTTTTGCCGATGATGTCGATATCATCGGCATATGCGAGTAGCATTAGATCTTTGTAAATAAAGATGCCGTTCTGTTGGCATGTGGGCACCGGCGCAGTATATACTCCATCAGTAGATTGAAGAAGTCACACGATAAGGTATCGCCCTGCCTAAAACCTCTCTTGGTATCAAATGGTTCGGAAAGGTTCTTTCCTATTTTGACGGAGCTTTGTGTACTTCTCAACGTCATCATGCAAAGACGAACATACTTTGCTGGTATACCAAGGGTAGACAAGGCTTCAAAAAACCTTGACCTTATCGGCGTGTCGAAGGCTGATTTATAATCAACAAAAAGATGGTGTGTGTTGATGCCTCTCTCATAGGTCTTCTCCAGGATTTGTCGTAGTGTGAATATCTGGTCTGTGGTGGATTTACCAGGTCTAAAGCCACACTGATAAGGTCCAATCAGTGTGTTAATAAGCGGCTTTAGACGTTCACAAATAATGCGCGACAGAACCTTATATGCAATGGGAAGGAGACTGATCCCGCGGTAGTTGGCGCAAACTGCAGGGTCTCCTTTTTTAAAGATTGGGCATAGGACACTTAGATTCCAATCGTCGGGCATGCTTTCTTCAACCCATATACGGCAAAGAAGTAGGTGCATGCAACTATAAGAAATAGACGTCCGATCTTCGTGATGCAAAAGCGAGTATTTTAAGTTCAGTCATAGAGCTTTAAAACTGACTCGTGGCAAAGCATTATTTAAGGGTATATTTATATATGTTTATAACTTCAAGAATTAATATCTTTTAAACTATGAAAGTCTCCATCTTTTTGAAAACACCAAATTTTAAGTTACGTTTAGGGCAATAAATTGTTATTGCTTAGAAGCTATATCATGGTGGTTAACACTGAGAAAAAAATTATAAATAATTTTAGACAACAATTACTTAATATTATTAAATAATTAAAAAAATCTATAAAATTATAATTTGTGTAGCTACAGTAAAATACTTTTCACCAATATCAACTTGATACCTGTCCGATAAACCAAACCTAAGATATCACGTTTTAAAAAACCCTTTTTTTTTAATTTTTTCGTTTTTGACGATTTTTGAAATTGTTTAAAAATTTAACAAAAATTTTTTTTCCAAAACCGTAAATTACGTTTCGGTGGGAGTGTTGAGATCTAATTTCGGTTTCTTTTTTTTATGAAAAATAAAAAGTTGAATTTTGAGCCTGTTCGATTTGAAAAAGAATGACCCGTATACATACAAGAGCCCTCTGTAGCATGTATGAGATTACCCTGCTCTCTGTTTGCAACAACAATCCAGTGTTAAATGAGAGCGCTCTCGCGTGGCTAAACACACACACGCAATGCCAAAATGAGCATGTGCGTACGAGTGATTTACTAGGTCATGCTGATTTACTAATTCCAAAGAATCAGGGAGCAAGCGGCACGAAAACTTAAACTGTTACCGTCAGGGGCGACTACTGGACCAGCTGCCAAGAAGGTAATCGCCTACTGTTGCGCGGCTGTATATATATGTATTTCTACGAATCTACTTGAGTTTACTACTCTTGTAAACAATGGGTTTGTCAATAAGCAACAAACTGATGTAGTTTATACTGATTTCAGCAAGGCTTTCAACTCAGTTAATCACGAGCTCTTAGTACATAAGCTGTCTCTGCTCGGCTTCCCACCAATCCTCCTCAACTGGATAAAGTCTTACTTAAGTGATCGATCTCAACGAGTTCGTTTCAAATCAGTACTATCCAGCTCCATTATTGTACTATCTGGGGTCCCCCAAGGTAGTCATTTAGGCCCTTTACTATTTAACCTTTTCATTAATGATATTCCACAGGGTTTATCCCATTCGCAGGCACTAATGTATGCGGATGACCTCAAACTTTGTTTGTCGTATAATGACTCTACGTCTCCTCTACTCCTGCAATCCGATTTAAACTCTCTTCACACCTGGTGCTCGGTTAACAGCATTCCTCTTAATCTCAGCAAGTGTAAGTGTATGACTTTTAGTCGTAGTCAACCATACGAGTTTGATTATATGATTGATTCCATCCCTTTGGAACGTATCCATAAAGTTGATGATTTGGGTATACAATTTGTTCCCAAGGTTTGGTTCAATAGTCATATATCAGTTATCTCAAACAAGGCAATGGGAGTTCTCGGATTTGTTAAACGATGGTCGAAGGAATTTAATGACCCCTATGTCACTAAGCAACTCTATGTCTCACTAGTGAGACCCATACTTGAATATGGGTCGTGCGTGTGGTCTCCTTATTATCAAAAATTTCAAGGTCAACTGGTTCAAAAACAGTTCTTAATTTTTGCTCTTCGAGGCTTAAACTGGGATTCCACCATTCATTTTCCTCCTTATGAGGACAGATTACGCCTTATCAACCTGCCTTCTCTTAAGAACCTCCGAACTTGCCATAGTGTTCTTTTTATTCAGGAGATATCGACTCTATCTAATACAAGTCATGCAGTCTCACAACGCGTTACTAGAAACTTTCATCCTATTTATCTACAGCCTTGCCTTACAAACTACGCTCATCACGAACCCTTCCGAAGTCTTTGCTTAAAATACAACTTACATTACCATATTTTTTTTATCTCAATCCTCCTTGTTTGTACTAAAAAATAATTTATTGTCGTTCCTAAGTAGGCCCTCTTAAAGTTAGACAGAACATTGGCCCTGTTCACCAGCAACATCAAACATTAAACATCATCCATCAAAAAAAGTTAATTGGATTTTGTTCAACGCTTTGATGAAATTTTAAGGTAAAAAATGGTATGCGTGAAAGCTACTTTTATTCCAAAATAACAATCATAGTTGCACTTCACATTCGTTCACCTCAACAATTGAACTAGATCCATCGATTTGTGCTGGTGAACACGGCCATTGTCAAACTATAAATAAATAAATAAATAA